>JAZKJV010004818.1:0-72500 GCA_037367405.1 Ottelia alismoides | reverse complement strand
CAAGACTAACGCAACATTCCATTTTTCAACGCAACATTCCATTTTTCAGAGTGCATCACAGAGTCATGAGTTTGTTATGCCACTCAAATTAATCTCAACGAAAAGTTAAACAAATTGAGTTGAGAAGAATTGGAAATGTTCTTATAACAATTTGATAAGAATTAGTGTAACTATAATAGGTACTATCAGATAATCGAAGGAATATGCAATGGCATGCATACAATCTGAACTCTCTACTTTATCAAAATAAACAAAACTTCCACAATAGGGGAATAATTCATCCAGAGCACATCCGACAGAATCAAAGGGGATGCGGCGTAGCTGCGGACCACAAGCATGTTGACTCGTTGTTCGTGATTGACGAAATGGGGGGAGTGGGAGGTCGACAGGAGGGTGTATAGGTATGCCCCAGAAAGGGGGAGCATGGTTGACGGAATGGGACAACAGCACGGCCGGGATCTGAAGAAGCATCCGCGCCGAGGGTGAAGACGGTAGATCCTGCGCACATCTCGCTAGGTTTTGTGATCGGGAGAATATTGGAGGATGGACGGGCGGCGCTGTGTAATGATGGAGGAGGAGATGGGTTTCGTTTGGGTTGGGCAAAAGTGAGAGGAAAGTGCAGGGAGGGAGGGGAATCAGGTGGGGGATATCTTAACCGTTCTTTTCCCTTACCATCCAACGGTTGTCATTCTTTGCTCTCATCCTCTCATAAAGGCTTGCTCTCATAGGATCACCCCTCTCTCTCTCTCTCTCTATATATATATATATATATATATATATATAGAGGAGTGATACTATGAGAGCAAAAATTTGTGAGAGCATGAGAGGATTCATTCTGGACCACATGATCCTGTCTTCTCTCTCCTGGGTGGATCATGTGGTCCAGAATGAATCCTCTCATGCTCTCACAAATTTTTGCTCTCATAGGATCACTCCTCTATATATATATATATATATATATATATATATATATATATATATGGGAAAAATGTGTATGCCCCCAAGGGGGAGCTAACTTAGCACCCCCGCCCTTTTTTGACATAATTTTTTTATTTTTTTTGAAATCTAAAACTGTGTAAATTAATTATTAAATCCCTATATTATGCTATTAAAATTTCGTGCGAAACAGAGACTCCTACGACCTTCATCCAAAAGGGGTCGATTTAAAAAATCCTGTTACCGTTAAAAAATGACTGTCTGGATGGAGGCCGTAGGAGTCTCTGTTTCGCTTGAAATTTTAATAGCATAATATAGGGATATAGTGATGAATATTCATGAAGAATTTTTCAAAAAAAATAGTGAAAATGGGGCGGAAGAGCCAAGTTAGCTCCCCCTAGGGGGCAACCCCATTTATCCCTATATATATATATATATTTATATATATATATAGAGGAAAATGGGGCTGTCCCCTAGGGGAGCTAACTTAGCTCCCCCCGCCCTATTTTCTTCAAAAATTTTTATTTTTTTTGAAAATTTTTTCCGTGAATATTCATCACTATATCCCTATATTATGTCATAAAAATTTCGTGTGAAACAGAGACTCCTACGGCCTCCATCCAGACAGTCATTTTTTTAACGGTAACAGGATTTTTTAAATCGACCCCGTTTGGATGGAGGTCGTACGAGTCTCTGTTTCGCATGAAATTTGAATGACATAATATAGAGATTTAATAATGAATTTACACGGTTTTAGATTTCAAAAAATAAAAAAATTTTGTGAAAAAAGGGCGGGGGGAGCTAAGTTAGCTCCCCCTAGGGGGCATACACATTTTACCCATATATATATATATATATATATATATATATATATATAGGACATATCCAGAGGGCACTGTGCCGATTTGGATCGTGGTGAGCACCAAACGTGGGCTCGCCACGTGTATGTGTATGTTCTATTTGGAAGGGGACGGTTTTGACAATAACAATGTGCATGC
Organism: Ottelia alismoides; assembly: GCA_037367405.1. Taxonomy (NCBI): domain Eukaryota; kingdom Viridiplantae; phylum Streptophyta; class Magnoliopsida; order Alismatales; family Hydrocharitaceae; genus Ottelia; species Ottelia alismoides. The sequence continues at coordinate 70,566 of JAZKJV010004818.1, read as the reverse complement.
ATTATTAACATAATAAGAATTCGAATTAAATCATTTCCTTAAAAATAGGTGGTCGGTTTTATTAAGCTAAAAAATACGCATTTAAATTATTGTCGGCATATATTCTATTATGGAATGATCATTACACGTTTGGATTAGAAAAGATAAATTACTGATTATAATTATTGATTACGTCAATTACTAATGTCCATACAATAATTACCTATTACAAATATACATATTACTGAATGCATTATGATTGTTACTGAATTTATAGTTATTTTACATCTGTAATATTACATTGTACAGAGATCAGTAATTCATTCATGTTACTCAAGTAATACATATTCAGTTCTCAAGTAACTATTGTTGTGGGATCAGTAATTAAGTATGTGAATTACTAATGTCCATACAATAAGTACTGATTACAAATGTCCATTTTACTGAAGTCATTTTGATTGTTACTAATGTTATAGTTACTTAATACTTTGAGTCTTACTGAAGCACCTCTTATTTACTTATATAACATTTTTAATTACTTATAATGTATCGAGTGTTACTGATAGCAATACATAAGTTACTGGTTACGTGATTTTTTATACTTATTCCAACTTACTTATTCCATTACCTTCTTTTACCTACAATTTATTATATGTTACTGATGCTTCTATATATCTTACTTGTTTATTCTTTGTTTTGAATTACTATCGAATCACGCCTTCTTTACTTATGTAGCCTATTTAATTACTTGTAATACGTCAAGTGTTACCGAAAGTCACACATAAATTACTTAATTATAGTTATATGGTGAACATCCAAATGTCAACTGTCTTTTAGTTCATTTAGATGATGTTGTTTTGCTCTCGCTCCTCGGCATAACAACAACTTCTTCAAGACACCAAATTGTGCATTGTTCTGCAAGAAACAATAAGTTAATTTATATCCGTGAATAATAAGAATTGTATAAAGAAAAGTAATTCAGCAATATACTCACTTCAGTAAGAATCATTGAATGACAAGTAACTTGTAATGAATTGTCAGTAACATTTATTATATGACAAGTAACTTGTAATGATTGTTAGTAACTCAGCAATATACTCGCTTCAGTAAGAATCATTCAATGACAAGTAACTTGTAATGAAATGTTAGTAACGTTTGTTATATGACAAGTAACTTGTAATGAATTGTTAGTAACTCAGCATTATAGTCAGTATATCTTCAAAGTAACACATTAAAAGTAACAATTTTGTTAGTAGTAGTAATATAAAATATCTTATAAGTAAATTAAGTAGATATATCAGTAACTCAGTATATATTCAAAGTAAAAAAAGTAACAATTGTGTTATCATTAGTAACATAAAATATCTTATAAGTAAATTACTTAAATACATCAGTAACTCGGTATATTTTCAAAGTAACACATTAAAAGTAATAAGTGTGTTAGCATTAGTAACATAAATATATCTTGTAAGTAAATTACTTAAATACATCAGTAACTTTTTATTGTATGAAATCAAAATACCTTCGAAAAGATTCAATGGACTACAAATCGTGTATCAAATTCAATCATACTTCTCGAATAAATATTGATTACGATAAAAAATATGCAGTATTCAGAAAATAGAAATTATTAAATCCATCATCTCACTCGTTTTGATCTTTGCAGAAATATGCAATATTCATCTTTGCAAATCCCACTTTCTCATGATCCAGAAACATAAAAAAATCAAAATCTGGTCTATAATCAGTCAGATTCAAATCAAAATATCCAAAAAAATTCTTTCTACATATTATCAGATTCAAATCAAAATGCGAAAAATAAAAATCTAATCGAAATACAATACCTTGCATTAGATAAAAAACGATCGCCTCTCTTTGCATGACTCATCGCCTCACTTTGCAAATCGCTAGATCGAAAAATGCGAGATCAACAGCCTCTCGTTGATCTATCAACACACGTTTCCATAAACGTATACTAATTTAAGAATTGCTTAATATTTCCAATTAGCTTCTCTTTCCATTTTGATTATGATTCCTATTTTTTAGGGATTGAGAGATACAAATCTGACGGTTGGAATTAGAGGCTCATCTCGTAGCAAATGGGCACTGTGCTCTCTGGATAAATTCCCTATATATATATATAGGGTAAAATGGGGCTGCCCCCAGGGAGTAGCCAACTTGGCTACTCCCGCCCCTATTTTTCCCTCATTTTTTTTTATTTTTTAGAAAATAAAAATTTGTATATTCATCATTATATCCCTCTCACATTCTATTAAAATTTCGTCAGAAACAGAGAATCCTAAGCCCTCCATCCAGACGTCATTTTTTAACGGTCATAGGATTTTTTAAATCGTCCATGTTTGGATGGAGTCCGTAGGAGTCTCTATTTCTGACGAAATTTTAATAGAATGTGAGAGGGATATAATGATGAATATACAAATTTTTATTTTCCAAAAAAATAAAAAAATGAGGGAAAAATAGGGGTGGGAGTAGCCAAGTTGGCTACTCCCTGGGGGCAGCCCCATTTACCTCATATATATAGGGTAAAATGGGGCTGCCCCCTGGGAGTAGCCAACTTGGCTACTCCCACCCCTATTTTCCCCTCATTTTTTATTTATTTGGAAAATAAAAATTTGTGTATTCATCACTATATCCCTCTAACATTTTATTAAAATTTTGTCAGAACAAAGACTCCTAGGCCCTCCATCCAGACGTTATTTTTTTAATGGTCGCAGGATTTTTTAAATCGACCCTGTTTGGATGGAGGCCGTAAGAGTCTCTGTTTCTGACGAAATTTTAATAGAATATTAGAGGGATATAATAATGAATTTACAAATTTTTATTTACAAAGAAATAAAAAAATGAGGGAAAAATAGGGGTGGGAGTAGCCAAGTTGGCTACTCCCAGGGGGCAGCCCCATTTAACCCATATATATATATATATATATATATATATATATATAGGGGACCTTTCAAATGAGGTGGGGGCTTTTCTGAAATTGTAAAGGCCACTGTAAATTTAGTAAAACTTTGTAACAGTTTTGTAAATTATAAACTGCACATTGTAAAAAAATGAATTTTGTAAAATATAGTATCGAAATTAAAATTAACATCTTCATCTAATATAATAATATTTTCATAATTTTATTTCACTATACATGTTGTGTTAATATTTATTGTTATATTTATAAAACAAGAGATTGTAAAATATATTGGAAAGATGTCTAAATTGAGGGTGGCTCACCATACATATGGTGAGACCCCACCTCATTTGAAGTTTCTCCTATATATATATATATAGAGAGAGAGAGAGAGATAGAGAGAGAGAGAGAGAGAGAGAGAGAGAGAGAAATCGAATTAACTCAAGGACAATCACGAGGAAATTGACTTATCAGAAAAATGCAAAGCTACCAACAATATGTACATATTTATACCCGTAATCCCCTCAACACGGTTCCTATAATGGTACCTATGATAGGTTGTGTTGCTTCACATGTTCTAGCATTTCTTTCTTCTTATCCATGTCATCACTCTCCAATGGCTCTTCCAATTAGGAATCGAAGGTGGCGGCATACGGATGTATGTATTATCATACCATTGTTCATGTTAAGGAGTACATACATAGATACATATATTGATTGATGTATGAAATTTGTTATCATATTTCTAAAAAGTATATAAAGATATCGAAGGAATGAAACCAATACGAGTAATAGCAAATTCACTTCGTAAATTAACTTAAACATACTTAGTTGGGAGAGTTTGCATACAAAATAAAATGTACTAAATACATTTATTTGGTAACATTTATATCAAAAATGGTGAAAGAAGGTATAAATTTTGTTTGATATAGTCATAAATTAATTTAAAACGTCTATTTGAATGGATATAGAATAAGAACACGAACTTTTACGAATATAATAGTGCTATAAATTACTACGGGATATAAGAGAGATCCTAAACTAAATTTTGACACTTCTAAACTTTCCTAAAATCATATAATTTTTTTCAAGGTCCGATACCCACAACACATTTTCATGGTCGGAACGATCGATTGAAAAGCAAAACAGCCCGCGGGGTGTACGACGGACCCCGCTCATGAACCCTAATCTCCCACCTCGCCGCCCCCCTCTTCCTCTCCCCCTTCCTCTCCCTCCACCACCGCCCCTATCCACCACAACACCCTCTTCCTCTCCCTTGCTAAGACCAGAGGCTAGGGCAGGCCCAGTCCCTTCCTCCACCTCATCAGTACCCCTTCACCCCCACCACTCATCATCCCCCCAAAGCCCTCTTGCGTGAGGTATGTGCAGCTCCCCCCGCCCCCGCTCCACTGTCCTGCCGAATGACCTACTCCCCTCCTTCCTTGATGGATGGAGAAGTGGTTGCCTTTATCTCAGAGGTCGATGTTACGACGCTTAACAAGCTATGGGAACATACCTATAAAGCAACATATTGTGGTGGACAAGTAAAGGTGCAAGTGTTCGTATTCATTAGAAATCATATCGCAGGATATACGAATATAAGTATGGTTGCCTTTATAGGTATGTTGCTAGTATTAATTAGAAATCATATCCATACTTATATGAGAGTAATATTATATGAATATACGAATACGAATATTATACGAATATTCATATCGCAGGATATACGAATATACGAATATATATGGAATTCGTATATTCATATCGCAGGATCCTATACTTGTTCATTGAGAGAGTATGGAATCTAGCAGGCGACTACAAGCTCTTACCCCGGTCAAATGGCTACTTCTACCTCCGACTCTCCAATGGCGAGGATTGTCAACGCATCCTGGCAGGTGGTCCATGGCTCTTTCAAAGCTGTTTCATGGTAATCTGGCAATGGGAAGCTGGCTCCTGTCTAGAGCGGGACCTCTTGTCCGAGATCTCCCTCTGGATACGCTTCCATGGGCTTAGCTTGGGACACTGCTCGGAGCTTATCCTCAACAAGCTCTCCAGCCTACTGGGAAAGCCCTTGTTTATGGATGCATCCACGACTTTTGGTCAAAATAAGGAATACGCACATTGCTGTATCTCGATACATGCGGCGAAAGCTATATTGAAAGTCGTACCCCTAGTTTTCTTCTCGGGACAGAGATAGATGATTGATGTGGAACTTGAGTGGCACCCTTCAAGGTGCAGTGGCTGCGTCTCTTACGGTCACTCCCCAAGCAACTTTCCATTCGCTCCCCAGCGGGAAGACTCGGGATCAAAGGCACACCTCACCACCGAGACACCAACAACCTCAGAGGTCAATGGTGGGAGCTGTCAGTTCCTGCCCAAATCCCAGCCACTCCAAATGTGGCACCTCCCTCCACCCCCTTGTGCTCCAGCCTAACCCCCCTCCTCACAAACGGAGGCAAGTTCACGTGACCACCAGACGACCCACGATCTAAAGGGCTCCGAACGTGTTAGTAATCTTGGTAAGCCCTTAACACTCGTTCCCTTTAGTGCTAGATCCATTCTTCAAGGAAGCTCGGTACTACTCGAAAGCCTCTGTCGCATGCCACATCGGTGGCAGAAGGGCTGGTGCCTGACCTGAGTCTGAGACGGATGCGGACAATTATGGTGAGATGCTCGCTACATGACTGGGAACAGTGCTTCCCCATCTTATATCGTTGAATCAATCAACATTCATTAAGGGACGTTCCATTATAGATAACATCCGACTGGCACAAGAAATTCTATAGGGGTTCGACCGATGGTCGAATCTCAACAAGGCATGCTTGAAGATTGACCTCTTCAAGGCTTTTGACTCCATAGAACACTCTTTCATTTTGAATACACTGAGGGCCATGTGCTTATATGATAAATGGATCAATTGGATCGAGTCCTGCATTTCCACTGCCTCCTTCTATGTCATAGTGAATGGTTCATTGTACAGCCTATTCCGAGGTACTCGCGACCTAAGGCAGGGGGACCCTCTCAGTCTGCTCTTCACGGTCAGGTTGGAATCCCTCTCCTCTCTTGTGGATGAGGCTACGATTTGTGGCCACCTCAAACCTATTGGTGGGAGCCACGCAACTGCCCCTACCCACCTCATATATGCCGACGACCTCCTTTTCTTCTGCAAGGGCACCTTGCATTCCCTCATGGCCAACTCATTTTACCAAATCTCCGAGCTATACCTTAATGCCAAGAAAAGCAAGGTATTCATGCCAAAAAGCTACACTGAAGATTTCGCCTCCACTCTTCAACTGGGCATCTTACGACAATCCTTGCCGGCTACTTATCTTTGATTACCCCTCGTTTCGAGGTGGGGAAGCTGCGACTCTAGGCTACTTGAGGATATGATAAAGGCCCTACTGGAGGGATGGAAAGCCAAGGTCCTCACCATGGCTGGACGCCTACAATTAATCAACCCTGTGATTCTTGGAGTAAACCAATTTTGGATCGTTGGTACGCTTATACCGACTCGGGCGATGCAAATTATTGATATGTTTTGTGCAAATTTTTTGTGGGGCCGTCGCCGGCACGACAATGCTTGAGAAACAATATGCCTTGCAAAATTATAGGGCGGGTTGGGACTGAGAACCATGGCTGCGTTGCATGATGCTATGATTGCTGCTTGGGCTTGGAGGCTAATCTCCTCAGAATCGTCGATATGGGCTGTGTACATGAGGCAGAAATACCTCCATACGCACACTTTTTGGACCATTCAACACTCAGGACAAGGTTCCAGAGTTTGGAGGGCCATAAGAAGTAGGGATTCCCTACGGGTGGCCATAAGCAGAGATGCCCCCCCCCCCCCCCCCCATAATCGTGGGTGCACTCAACGAAAGGTTTCTCCTCCCGGGATGCCTATAACCTCCTTCGTCCTAGAGGCGAGTTGCGCCTTTGAGCATCCAATGTTTGATCCAATGGCATCCCACCAAAGTTCTCATGTGCAATTCATAGGGTGGTCCTAAGGCGCCTTCCAACAACAAACAAGCTTGCCAAATGGGGAATTTGCGTGGCTACTTCCTGCTACCTCTGCGAAGGTACACATGAAACGATACTCATATGTTTTTCAGCTGTCCGGTATCCCGCCACCTTTGGTTGGGGGCGTGCTCTACCTTGGGCTTACCTTCACCATCGAATCTACCATTGGAGGAAACTCTTGAATGGATCTCGAGCCTCACGCACACGAGAAATCGAAACTCATTTTGTCCGCTTATTGCGATTGTGGTGTGGACAATATGGAATGAGAGGAACAACAGATGGACTGCCAAAACCATCCGCAATACTGGTTCAATCATAGAGCACATCGTTTACACAACCAAATTATTGTGGAGCTAAGGTAGAGCCTGAGTTTTTATCTCCTCAAGACTCAACCTTAACTCCTCATGAACCCCGACAAATTGTAACATCCTTTACCTTACGGCTGCCAAAGCCTTTTTTGTATACTTTTTTGGGTTGGAATATATAGGTTACTTACTTTTAAAAGAGAACAACCCGCGGCTTTATGAACATTAACTCCAGCACCAAATTCTGGGTGGAAGTTATTTGGTTATCAACTATACCTTTTGGCACATAAAAAAAGGAATGATTGAAACTACAGGTTTTTCGAGAAAGAAAATACTTTTTACATTTAATATAATCGATTATTTAATTGACACCGAATTGGAGAGGGAAGCTGCCGCACATATCGGGACGAATCATTGACGTGGCAATAGGATAGGACCATTGACGTGGCTACTTGAAGAGAGAGAGGGGAGATTTTCCCGTGGGTATCGGCAGATATTTTGACCCCCTGCCTTTGTGCACGTTCGATAGACAAAAAAAGCGGGGATTCCTCGTAATCCAAAAGATATTAAGGCCCCGTTTGTGTGATTGAAAAGAAATTACAATGGAATGGAATCAAGATAGAATTAACAATGGAATGGAAATGAAAAAGTTTTTCAATTCCATTGTTTGGATCATATTAGGAATTGAATTTTTTATTATGAGACGTTCCTTTCTTATACTTAGAAAAGGAAAAGAATAGAAAGAAAATAACATTCCTTTGATATATTTCGTTAAGTAGGTTGGGCCAGCCTGTTTTTGGGGTTCCATATCTTAGGACTTGATGTTCATAGATTCGGCAGATTTGGATTCCTATATATCCACTCATATGGTACTTCATCATACGATTCAGGAAAAAAATATCGGCATTCTCAAACTTATTTTTTCATATAATCGATATATTTCATATAAAGGATCAATAATCAAATTTAAATGGAAACTACTTTGATTTTTTATACAATTAATATATTTGATATCCATATCCGTATCCGCTACAATGTTCTATTACCATATCTATATCCCTAAAGAAATTAAATATGGGTATCTATATTTGGAAAAAAAATAAAAACACATATCCATGTCTATATAAGTAGTCACTAAAATATAACCCGTGTCCATATCCTAAAAAATAAAATATGGCATCTGTATCAATGTTTATAACTGTAAAAAAATAAAACCATTTCCATATTCATATCCGCTTCCGTAAAAAAAAACACCATCCACGTCCATATATGTATCCGTAGAAAAATTAAAATTCATATCCATATCCATATATATATCTGCTAAAATATAATCAATATCCATATCTTAGAAAAAATTGAACATTACATCTGTTTCCATATCCATATTAGAGAAAAATCATATATCCCTATCCATATCCATATCTGGAAAAAAACAAAAAAAAACACATATCCGTGTTTGTATCCGTATCCGTAAACTAATCATATATGATATATTTTATCCTTTTAATAGATATATTTAACATGTATTCATATCCGCTGAAATATCTTGTAACCATATTTGTATTCATATCCAAAAAAATTAAACTGTATCTATACATGTATCCGCAAAAAATATCACATATCCATGTCAGTATCCATATATGCATATATTTGTAACTTATCCAACCTTTTGTATCTATATATTTGTATCCACATCAGTATCCATATATCCATGTCAAAAAAAAACCATATCCATGTCAGTTTCCAAAAATTATCTAAAAAAAGAAAAACACATATCCATGTTGATAACCATATATTTGTAACAATGATATATTAATTAAAAAATATTGAAGAAGAACACATTCATTAACATTGGTAAGGAATGTGATCCCAATTCCTAAGGGGTACCTAGGAATGGCAATTCCCACGAATGAATGGAATCGAGAGAGGAATGATGATTCTATTCCCTCCTCTAGTCCTGTATAACAAACAGGACCTTAATGCCCAGTAGGAGGGAGAATGGAATCACCGTTCATCCATCAAATTCTATTCCTGTGTTGGTTGAATTATATTAAAGCACGAAAATGGATTACAAAGAAAATCCAATTCCCTCATTCCGAAGTACTCTCTATCAATAGGGATTCCATTTCTTAAAAATACTAACGAATGTAATCTTCCTTAATATTTTTTAATTAAGATATCATTATTACAAATATATGGTTATAGACATTTATCCAATTTTTTTGCTTCCATATATATATATATGTATCCATGCTATATACCCATATCAAAAAACAACTATATCCATGTCGGTGTCCATAAAAGTATCCAAAAATAAAAACACATATATGGATAATGACATGGATATGGGATTTTTTTGCAGATACGAATATGGATACGATTTATTTTTTGATTATGGATACAAATATGTTACAAGATATTCCAGTGGATACAAATAAATATATATTAGCACATCTATTATATGGATAAAATACATCAGATATGATTTTTTTCAGAAACGGATACGAACATGGGTATGCATTTTTTTGTGGATATGGATATGGGCAGGGATATTGGATTTTTTCTAATATGGACCTGGATACAGATATAATTTTTAGTTTTTTAAGATATGGATACTGATTATATTCTAGTGGATACATATATGAAAATGGATATGGGTTTTAATTTTTTTGTAGATACAGATATGGACATGTTATGAGGATTTTTTTTGCAGAAATGGATATGAACATGGAAATGGGTTTTTATTTTTTTACAACTATATATATATATATTGATGTAAAGGAGGGTGAGCTCCCATGGTGGGAGTCACCGCAGAATCAATATATTAATATATAAGAAAAGGATACATGGTACATTACCTTGACTCCCAAATATTAAAGAGATCCTTACAATGACACACAACATTTTCCGTATAAAACCTCTGATTACTAAAAAGATGCTCATTTCTCGCCAGCCAGATTGCCCACAACGCTCCAAAAGGTCTTGCAACATTATCAGTTGAGCTGCCTCCTACTTTCCTTACTCCCTCCCAAAAGGTACATGGATACAAATACCATCTTTAGTTTTTTTAGGATATGGATACATGTTACATTTTAGTGAATACATATATAATTATGGATACGTGTTTTTATTTTTTTTACGAATACAAATTACCCATAACAATTTCAATTTTTTAAGATATGGATGGAGATATGATAATAAAATATTACAGCGGATACAAATATGGATGTATCAAGTATATCAATTGTATGAGAAAAAAATCAAAGTAGTTTTCATTTAAATTTGACTATTGATTTCTTATATGAAATATATCAATTATATAAAAATAAGTTGAAGAATACTAGTTATTTTTCCTACTTAACGGAATATATCAAAGGAAAGTTATTTTCTTTCTATTCCTTTCTTTTTCCAAACATAATAAATATTTCAATTCTTAATATGAACCAAACAATAGAATGGAAAACTTAATCTTTTCATTCATTGTTAACTATATTCTTTTCTTGATTCTATTCTATTGTAATTCCTTTTCAATCAAACAAATGGGGACTAAAGATATTTTCACTTCCTTTCGTTCTTGTAAGTCATCCATGATTTGACTTAAATTAAACCATTGCCACTTTTTTTATTGAGAAAAACATCACATCTGCGCAACGAAGATTTTTTTGAGGGGATGTACCAAAAATATCTAAGATGGCACGTAGGACGCGAATTAAGACAATGCTTATCCGCACACGTCCCCCACCAAAAATCCAAAATATCTAAGATGCCCGCGAGCTTTACACGTGTCGTCCATTCGCACTTCCAGCGACGGCAGGCTCTCTCCAAAAGCCCAACAAAGTGACCTCTCTTTTTTGACCTTTACGGCTTTATCCCTCTCTCTCTCTCTGGAACTCCAATTCGATCAAAGGGGCTCTCCCAATCGCACCTCATTTGGTAAACTATAGCCATACCAATACCAATCTTTGCTTTCTATAAGGAAAAATTGAATCGTATAGCCTTTCGAGTTTGTATCTTCTCCTGCTTTTCGATTTTGATTCCGTCGTTGCTCTTTCATGAGCAACCTGTTCTTTGTTTTTTTTTTCAAAAAAAGGAAAAATCTCTCATTCTTTCTCTGTCTCTTCCCTTCGGGTTCTGACGTGGTCTGTGAGTGAGTTGGATTTATCTAAATATAAAAGATTTTGAAGGGTCAGGGAAGACTAGATTTTGAAGATTTGGTTGTCTGGCCATCCCGCGTTTCAGGGGGTATGTATGCTGTTCTGAGCTCAGGTTTTTCCCTCTTTGTTTGATTCCGAAATATACAATTATCATGTTGTTTCATCAGTAGAGGACGCTTTTTTAGAATCTTTGAGTTTTTTGGCAGTACGTGAATTTATAGTTATTTATTATCATTAAGAAAGATAATTTTTAGCGGCTGAAAACTGTGCAGAATAATATTTTTTTATCAACATCTGAATTAGGTTTCTGTTTCTGGATTTTGAGTCCTGTTAATTTTGATGGGTTTGTTTTGTTACGAAGAGCACCGATTGTTAGTTGATGAGATAAGCTTTGATTTCACTTGCAGGATAAACTCTCCTTGCAAGACAACTCAGGAAACAGAATCGCAACAGAACAGGATCTAATCGCTTGTGCTCGATATTGAAGTGCTTGAAGATTTGTTGGTAAGGCCTGGGCGTGTTTAAGAATCACGATGTTTGATTTCATTACTGTTTCTCCCATCATCGCCATTAAACTGGATTCTGATTGAATCACTGTGATTGGTTATGATAGATGATCACTGATACATCCATCGATGTCCTAATTGCAGGTTCAGGAAGGTAATGTGTGCCTAATCTGCATGAATATGATCGGTTCTTTGAATGCAACTATGTTGTGCAGGACAAACAGTAAATCTATCTTTCCTTGCTCTTTACAAGAACAAAATACAACAAAGGTTCTCTTCATCCTTTCTTCCTTGCAATCCTTTGAAGTTTTTTTTGATTTGTTTCAACTTTGAACTATGTTTTTTTGACTGAGCAGGTAAGAAAACCATATACCATAACAAAACAAAGAGAGAAATGGACAGGAGATGAGCACCGAAAGTTCCTAGAAGCAATAAAGCTCCATGGCCGTGCGTGGAAGAGCGTAGAAGGTATCGGCTGTTATTTCAGCATAACTCGTACTACGGTCTCCAGATCTTCGGTCAAGAACTGATATATTTTATCTGCAACTGTAGATCATATAGGAACCAAGAACGCCGCGCAGATTCGAAGCCATGCACAGAAGTTCTTCACCAAGGTGAGACAGTAACGAGGAATTCTTCAAATGGGTTTATAGTGGTTTTCATGCTCTCCTTACAGGTTGAGTCTCATTTGAAATTTCAACTTATAGGTGGTGTGCGAATTGACTAATGGCAATACGGGTTCCATCATCGAGGTCCCTCCTCCCAGACCTAAGAAGAAATCCACACACCCGTATCCACGAAAATTAGATATTGGGGGCAAAACATACCCGCCATCGGTTCACTTGATCCCTAATGAAGTTAACGCATCAGAAGACGCCAAGCTTGTGGAAAGAATGGGATCATCCACTCCTGTTGCTCAGACCAATACCGATCTATTTGAATCGTGCATCAGTCGACCTATCTCTCTGGTCTCGACGTCTACAGATCACAACAACAGAGGGAATTGGGGTTTGCTCTCAGCTTCTGCCGAGCTAAACCCTGAGGATCACCGCGTTCAGGTAATTTTACATCACGATCTTTCATATCGTGATTCGATACAGATGCCGTATCTTAGGCTTCTTTTTCCATTATTCAACTTGGTTTCTGATCAGTTCTCGGTCTTTTGGATCCAGGAACTAGATAATACTTGCATGAAGAGCTTTCAACTTTTTGGTGCGACCATCATAGTTACTGGTATGAATATATCAAGTTCAGTGCAGCCAAAGCAAGAAATCGAGGAAGTGAACAAGGTGAATGCTGCTGCCAACAGGGAAATGATGTACGACTGCTCGCACGGGTTGCTCCCATTCTTCGATTTTGCATCCGATATGGATCTTACTGCTGCACCAGGTGCACTTGCCAAACTATCTATCAACAACTGCCATATTTAGATCAGCTGGAAATGATCCGTGATGCGTGTGGTACCTTGTATATATAAATTCCTGCTTCTGCACATAGGTTTGCGCGATCAGTTTTCCAAGGTGGCAATTTTGGTTCGATTGGCCAATTTGGGTCGCAATTTTCTGATAGAGATGTTCTGTAATATAGTAAACGAGACTCTACTCTTCAACTTGCATTGTAGACAGATGATTTGTTTCATCTTTTTTTTGCTCATATATACGGTCTTGGCATGAAATGACCAATGTTGATTGTAAATCTTGTCATGCACATAACAGTTGCAGGGAAGAGCCAATTCCTGTTGCATTTGCTGCGCAAGTAATTGACCTTCCTCGTGATCCTTTGAGAAGTTGGTTCGATGAATCCCACTGATAAATAATGTGTCCTTCGAATTGTCCTAATGCAAAACTGTCCTTTAAATCTGGAATAGATCCGTGCTGGTTATAGCTGTTAGTTCCCCTGCGTCAATCCAGTTTTGGTATTTTGTTGATTATTGCAGCTGGCGATGGTAAGTGATATCATGCGTAAACTTCATACTGTAGACTTTGCACTGTCTCTGTAATGCTTTATATGATGCGCTGCAAAATGTAAAGCCATTCGGTAATATAACTCAGCAAAGAGAAAACATGTAAAGCTAAATTAGACTAAGATCAATAAATAATTTGTAAAAATATACAGCCATACCAAATCCGACGAAGCTCTCCATTGTTGTCACTTCGATCCTCTGGAAAGCATGAGATTCTTATGTATGCGGGCAGCTGCGTGTGTTTGTATTGTATATGAAACTTTAAATGAGATCAGATCTTTCCTCAATGAATTAAGCTCCTTTATCACATCTATTAATTTCTAATCGAGTAATTAAATTGCAACCATTTAGATAACACCCAAAACATACTCAAATATCTAATACTCACCATGTATGAGAGTGGGTTATAAGAGAGGTGGGAAACTACAACCTGTCTAGGGCTTAAGCATTGTGTGGTGGTCAACATGATCAATTGGACCTTAGCCCAACAAATTATCATGGTCGGTTCTCCTCAATAAGTTTGATCTGTCTAGTATCGGTGTGCTACAATAATGCTTGATATTTTGATTTTGAAACTGATTTTGGTCATTTTCCTTTCAAAAGTTCAGAGATTGATATCCACAATTTAATGCAAATTCTCGATTGCTTCCTCTAATTCCCCTATCCCAACCCAATGCTCCACCTAAACAATTGCCCCCACGACCTTCTCAATTCTCTTGATAAACTCCTCCATCCTCCCATCATCCTGCTATCGTTCTTTGCCTTCCCCTCCAACACTAGCTCCAACTATCACGGTTGCACTCCACCTCCATCGTATCAGAATGCATTATCACCTCACCACCACCCTTTTGACTATAACCCCATTACATAGATACACATATCGCGATGTGCCAATGATATCTCGACGATATAATGGTATTGACAGGTCTAGGGTGATGATATTACCCTAAAATCTCCTTTTCCCGTATATCTGTCGGCATATCGATGATACTTTGTATCATATCGTTGATATCGACGAAGTTTGAAATATTTGATTTAAAAATTCTACTATCTTAATCATCATCATCATCATCAATATTGTGTTGATATCGATTCTTCATCATCATCATCATCATCAATATTGTGTTGATGTCGATGTTCAATCATTAATATTACCATTGTTGCTTGATTTCACATCATTTTTTTGTAATGAAAGAATCTTGGAAGGCACTTTTTTGATTTTTTTAACTTATAGAGGTTGATTTGTTCGAGATTTCATTTGTATAAATACTTCTAATATTAAGAACATATTAGGATTTATAATTTTGTCTCAGGGGTGCTGTCCACGAGCCCTTATAGGCATAGAGTACTTGCTCCCTATTGACCCCTTCCCCTCAGACTCACTGTCCGGGCAACGAAACCCTTGTTTTTGAACGTAGAGATTCACCCTCTTTTAGCAATGGAGATAAAATAACTCTAATAACGATCAATGAATATCTACATATATATTACATGTAACTATATTGATATATGGTAGTTGCTACTTTAGTAAGTGTTAATAAGCTAGTGATATGATTTGTGACAAGCTCCAGTTGGTATTGATAATCTTTACTTCAAGTATAAAGTTTAATTACTAATCTATTTTACTTCATCCTCTTTGTTTCAAATTTATAGTTATTACTAATGATGTCCTTTATAATCTATGTATTATTCTACTTGTTTGCTTGTTTGTTTGATTTCCAATATTGTTAGAATACTTCGATGTTTATTCCATAGAGCCCTCGGGTCTCTTATATAGGGAGAGAGCCCTTGGGTAAATTACATAAGAAGTACATAAAGAAACAGAAATAATAAATAACATTAACGACACACAACTATCTCTACACTCCCCCTCAAGATGGAGCATAGATATCTATCATGCTCAGCTTGGAAGAACATCTCTGGAAAGGTCCTCTGAGCAATGGCTTTGTGAATATATCTGCTGTCTGGTCCTCGGAGCTGACGTGAGACGTGGAGATGAAGCCCTTCTGAATCATGTCCCTAGTGTAATGGCAATCCACCTCTATGTGTTTTGTTCTCTCATGGAAGGCTGGGTTGTTGGCAATGAACAACGCTGCCTGATTGTCACATTGCAGGTTCATACGCAACGGAACTTCAACATTCAGATCTTCTAGGACTGCTTTAACCCACATCATTTCAGTGCTTGCCTGTGCCATGGCCCTGTACTCGGATTCAGCACTGGATCTTGCCACAACAGTCTGCTTCTTGCTTTTCCAGGAGACTAAGGAGCTTCCTATGAAGATGGCAAACCCAGAAGTAGACTTACGATCCCGTGGACATCCTGCATAATCCACATCTGCGCAAACTGAAATAGCCAGATCCGTGTCTTTCTTGAACAGCAACCCTGTGCCTGGTGAAGACTTCAGATATCTCAATATCATGTACAATGCATCCATATGTACTTGCCTCGGCTGCTCCACAAATTGACTCACCCGGTTTACTGCAAGTGCAATATCCGGTCGAGTTATAGTGATGTATAAGAGCTTGCCCACCATTTCTCTGTACCTTCTCTTGTCCACCTCCTCAGTGTCATCATCGTACAGCTTCATACTCGGATCCATCGGTGTACTTGAAGGTCTGCATTCAGTCATTCCTGTTTCAGCCAGCAAATCTGTGACATATTTTCTTTGAGTCATCACCATTCCTTGTGCATTTCTTGCAAATTCTATCCCCAGAAAATACCGTATAGTGCCTAGATCCTTTGTAATAAACTGACTGCCCAACATAGACTTGGTTATCTCAACCCCTTGTGCATCATCTCCAGTAACCAATATGTCATCAACATATACCATAACAACAATGGTACCTCTAGGAGTCTTCCGGACGAACAGTGAGTGATCCGCATTTGATCTCCTGAAACCTTGTTGTTCAATAAGCTGGGAGAGCTTCTGGAACCATGCACGAGGACTCTGCTTAAGGCCATAAATAGCCTTATGAAGTCTGCATACCTTCTGAGTCTCCCCCTCAGCAGCAAACCCTGGTGGCTGCTGCATGTAGACTTCCTCCTGTAGATCACCATACAAGAAAGCATTCTTAACATCAAGCTGGAATATGGGCCAGCCACGTACCACAACAACCGATAGAAGAATGCGAAGGGTAGAATGTCGCGCCACTGGTGAAAACGTGTCCAGATAATCTACCCCATATGTCTGTGTAAACCCTCGTGCGACAAGCCTTGCCTTGTATCTGTCAAGACGACCATCTGCATGATATTTGACTGTAAAAACCCACTTGCAGCTCACCACAGACGCACCTGGAGGAATAGGGACTAGAGACCAGGTCCCTCGGGATTGTAAGGCACGCATCTCCTCTTCCATTGCTAAACGCCAGCATTCAGTCTTCATGGCATCCTGATATGTCCGTGGCATCTCAACTGATGATACAACAGCAGCAAACTTCTGGAAATCCCCAGTGAGACGATGAAAGGAAACATGAGAGGCTAGGAGATATGAGACACACTGTCTTCGCTGTTTCCTATGAGCAATAGGCCGGTCCAAGTCATCCAAAGCAGTGCTGACCGGTTGGTCCTCCTCTTGTGGTACAAGCTCCTGCACATGTGCATTATTTAACCCATCACTAATGTCAGAACATACCTGAGGCGCGTTGGATGGTTGAGATGTAGCCTGAGCAGGGCCCGTGCGTCTCGTGTAGAACTTAGGAAAAGGAACAACTGGGGGTGGTGGTGGTGGTGGTGGCGGGTTTGGTGGTGGTTGTGTTATTTGGGACGCTGGAGTAGAGGACGGACCCAGGCTTGGAGGTGGCAGAACATAGACTCGGGAGTCTGATGATGTGGAGGAGACCAATCTGTCACCTGCAGGGGAGAAGTACATGACCGGTTCGAAGAATGTAACATCTGCACTCACATAGTATTTGTTATTGACAGGATCATAGCAGCGGTACCCCTTCTGTGTCCTGGAGTAGCCCACGAAAACACACTTGATAGCTCTAGGGGATAGCTTATCAAGTCCCGGAGATAAGCGGTGAACAAAAGCGACAGTGCCAAAAACCCTAGGTGTCAATGTAAACAAGTCTCTGTCCGGAAAGAGAACAGAGATTGGAGATTTTTCTCCAAGAACAGTTGTAGGCATTCGATTGACCAAATAACACGCAGTAAGTATAGCATCACCCCAAAAGGTTAATGGAGCACAACTCTGAATAAGTAAAGTGCGAGCAATGTCAAGGAAATGTCGATGTTTTCGTTCGGCAACTCCATTTTGTTGAGAAGTGTAGGGACATGTGGTTTGGTGGACAATGCCTTTAGATGAAAGAAAGCTGGCAAGAGAGCGAGTGCAGAACTCCAATGCATTGTCAGTACGCACATACTTAACAGTAGATGAAAAAACATTCAGAACTTCATTAATTAGATTTTGAATAACATTTCCTGCTTCAGATTTATTTTTGAGAAGAAAAGTCCACGACACTCTGGAAAAATCATCAACCACAACTAGATAGAACCTGTGCCCCTGGTGATCCGGGACACGACTTGGACCCCAAATATCTATATGGAATAGTTCAAACGGGGAGCTACTGCTCCGACTCTGACGACCGGGGAAGCTAGACCGATGGTGCTTCCCCAACTGACATGCTTCACATCGAAAAGAAGAACTCGGAGATATCTGAGGCAGGAGGTGACGCATCTTCTGCAGCGGTAGATGACCGAACCGAAGATGCCATGTGTATGGAGAAACAGAGGCCTGGGTATGCAAGGAGACACCAGCTTAGGAGCTACGAACGAGACGATAAAGGCCATTGTGCTCAGAACCACAGCCAATCACCCTGCCTGTCAGTATGTCCTGAAAAATAACAGACGATGGGTCAAAAATAGCACGACAGTGCAAATCACGTGTAATCTGACTAATAGATAAAAGGTTCATCGAGAATTCTGGAGCATGTAGCACATTCTGTAGGTGCATAGAGGGTAGCAAAGCTGTCTCCCCCTGACCGATGATAGGAGACTGAGTGCCATCCGCAATGAGTACAGAGCGACCTGGCTGAACAGCCCTGTATGACTGCAGAATATCTCTCTCACGGCAAAGATGATGGGTAGCGCCAGAGTCGACAATCCATCCTGTGAGATCATGACTATGAAATGGGGCTGAAGGGCTACCTGAGGCACTGGCTGAGGCCGATGTACTGGCTGACGCCGAAGCCGCAACATCAGAAACATCTGCACCTTCTGATGAAGAAGATTGTGACATGATATCCCGAAGTCGTGCCACCAACTCCTCGAACCTGTGATCTGAAGTAGACGCAGGTGGACCCTGAACATGATCAGCTACTCGTGCAGATGGAGGGAAACCATGCTTGGAATAGCATGTATCCTCCGAATGACCAGTGCGGCGACAATATGAGCACGTAGAGCGTATGCGGCCTCCACGGCCACGTCCACCACTTCCCCTGCCACGAAATGAGGACGGACTACCACGTCCCCTGGAGACTGCCATTGCTGACGGAGTCGCAGTTGCTACATTGGATGGAACAGGTACACGACTGAGCCGCCTGTATACATCTTCTATTGGTGGGATGGTGGCATCTGCCAGTATCTGAGCACGTGCTGCCTCGTACTCCGGATCTAGGGCAGCGAGTAATACGCCAACCATAGTGGCATTGCGGAACGTCTTCTGCTGTTCCGGCGTGGCTGTAAGAGGGATAGTGCTGTAGAGCTTCTCGAACATGCCACGAAGCGACGTGTACAGGGAATGAAGGGGCTTCCCGTTCTGCTTCGTGGTAAATATATCATGCTGCAACTGGAGCATCTTCGTCTCATTACGGACCTGAAAGTACGTCATAGCCAAAATATCCCACATCGCCTTAGCGGTGGGCTGGTGAAGGACATCATTCGCTATCTCCGTCGTGAGCGTACCTGAGAGCCACACCTTGGCGTACGCATCATCAGCCTCCCATGAGGCATAGATCCATGTCTTCTCCGGTGGTTCATCCTCGGTAAGAATATGCTTCTTACCGCACGACTTCATGAGACTGAGGAACTGCATCGCCCACAGTTCGTAGTTGGTCCCGTCCATCTTGACAATTGGTGCCGAACCTTTGAAGGCACCTATGGCGGGCATATCGATCTTCTGATCTGACATAATGCCGGAGAAGAATAACTACGGATAGACCAAGAAAATTGTCTACCAAGACCTTGTAAGATTCAAGTGCATAGGTAGACGATTATGCACTTGAATCAAACATGATGCCGAGTCCGAAGAACGCGGCACACCTGCAACGAGTAGAGGCTTTTAGAGCCTCTA
The DNA here is from genome assembly GCA_037367405.1 of Ottelia alismoides. Lineage (NCBI taxonomy): Eukaryota > Viridiplantae > Streptophyta > Magnoliopsida > Alismatales > Hydrocharitaceae > Ottelia > Ottelia alismoides. The sequence continues at coordinate 50,432 of JAZKJV010004818.1, read as the reverse complement.
CTTGACAAGAACATCGACTGGAAGGGGACGACGGCGGCTGGACAGCAGGTGGGGCCCTGCGGCAGGGGCCCGGCGGCGGTGGAGAGGGCCCGACAGGGGCTGGCAGGAGATGGGGGGGTTCCTGGCGGCGGTGGGGAACCCGGCGAAGGAGAGAAGGAGGCGGCGGCGGGAGTCTTGGAGCCCGGGGGGGGTTGGGCGTCGAAACCCTAGAGGGGGGGGGGGCGGTGGAAAACCCTAGGTTAGGGTCATGGCTCTGATACCATGTTAGAATACTTCGATGTTTATTCCATAGAGCCCTCGGGTCTCTTATATAGGGAGAGAGCCCTTGGGTAAATTACATAAGAAGTACATAAAGAAACAGAAATAATAAATAACATTAACGACACACAACTATCTCTACAAATATAAGTGAACCTTTTTTTATACATAGCACACGGCGTGATATAATACCAACGTGCTAAATACGTCCTTCATGTTTATGAGTGTATTGATGTGGTACTTATAATTCTAATAACTAAGATTATCTTCATGAACAATCATTCTTTTTAGTCATTTTTGAGATGATCACTGATATCATTGATATATTCTGATATAACCCATTCCAAACCTACTAATATGCTATCAATATCGATATTTTAAACTTTTCCCGTTGTTCCACCACTATCCAGCTTCCCTAATGGATATCCAATTGATGCCATCGTCACCACATGCTATCACCATTCTCCTGCTCCCTTTGCCTCATTATCCAATAACCGTGGTCTTCATTGTTGGTAAAACCTCAGAAAATCCAACTAGGAAATCCACTTTTGTCAAATTTCAAGTTGGTCAAACCCTATCTGTAGAGGGAAAAGAATGAATTGAATTAATGAGAGGTCCTTGGATTCTCTTATATAGAAGAGGAACCTATTGGGCAAATTATAAGAAGACAACATAAATAGATAATAAGAAAACAATAACAAAGATAGCAAATATCTCAACACTCCCCCTCAAGCTGAAGCATAGATATCGATCAGACTCATCTTGAAACAACATCTCTGATAAGGCCCTCTGGCTAGGGCCTTAGTAAGAACATCTGTTGCCTGGTCTCCAAAGCTGACATGTGTAATGGCGATAAGACCCTTCTGTATCATGTCACGAGTGTAGTGACAATCCACCTCTATGTGCTTTGGTCCTCTCATGAAAGGCTGGGTTGTTGGCAATGAAAAGAGCAGGATGATTGTCATATTGGAGGTGCATGGGAAGAGACACCTCTACAGTCAGGCCAGTAAGAACAGATCTCGCCCACATCATCCATGTGCTAGCCTGTGCCATGGCCCTGTATTTTGACTCGACACTCGATCTGACAACCATAGTATGCTTCTTGCTCTTCCATGAAACTAGAGAATTCCCTATGAATACAACGAAGCCTGAAGTAAACATCCTATCCTTTGGACACCCAACATAATCTGCATCTGCATATGCTATAACTGAAAGAGATGTGCCTCTACTAAAAAGATGTCTCGTACCTGGTGATGTCTTCAAATACCGTAGAATCATATGGACTGCATCCATATGTGCTTGTCTGGACTGCTCCAAAAACTGACTCACTTTGCTTACGAAAAAGGATATCGAGCCTGGTAATAGTCACATATAGTAGCTTGCCAACAAGCTCCTTGTACCTCCTCTTGTCGACCTCCTCAGTGTCATCATCATAGAGCTTCATGTTCGGGTCAATAGGAGTAGTGGCAGGTCTGCAATCTGCCATGTCTGTCTCTAAAAGAAGATCTATAATGCACTTCCTCTGGTTCATCACAAGACCTCACTGGTTCCTGGCAAACTCCAGTCCAAGGAAGTAACGTAAATTACCAAGGTCCTTGATCACAAACTGCTGACCTAGGAATTTCTCGGCACCCTAAATGCCCTGCTCGTCATCCCCTGTAACAATAATATCATCAACGTAAACAAGACTGACAATAGTACCTCTCTGGGTCCTGTGCACAAATAAAGAGTGATCGGTAGTCGATCGCACAAGCCCTTGTTGCTCTATCAAGTCCAAGAGCTTCTGGAACCATGCTCTTAGACCTTGCTTAAGGCCACAGATAGCTTTATGTAGCCTACAAATCTTCTGACACTCCCTCTAAGTAGCAAACCCAAGTGGCTGTTGCATGTAAACCTCCTCTTGTAGATCACCATAGAGGAAGGTATTCTTCACATCAAGCTGGTAAATGGGTAATCTCGTGACTCATAACAACATAAAGTAGAATACACATAATAGAATGTCTGGAAACTGAAGAGAAAGTACCTGATAGTCCACCCCATATGTCTGGGTGAACCCACGTGCCACAAGTCTTGCCTTATAACGATCAACACTGCCATCTACATGGTGTTTCACAGTGAACACCCATTTACATCCCATAACAGATGCATCAACTGGAGCAGAAACAAGACTCCACGTACCACGTGACTGTAGCACGACCATCTCCTCCTCTATGTCCAACTTCCACTGACTGTCCTGAAGAGCGTCCTGATATGTCCGTGGTATCTCCACAACTGATAGTGCTAAGGTAAACCTCCTAAAATCCTTTGATAGTCTCCTCAAGGAAATCTGGCCTGCAAGAGGATAAGTAGCACATGTACGTTTCTGCTTTTGCAGAGCAATCAACACATCAAGATCATCTGTCAAGTCCCGAACCTGTAAGTTTCCTTCTGGAGAGGGCACCTGCTCATCCTGTATGGAATCCTGCTGCACAGACAACTCAATAGTGCCATCGGTAGAAATAATGTGCTCATTACATACCCAAGGCGTGATGGATGTCAGGAAAGACCTATGAGCTGGGGGAACCGAGCGAGACCTGCGAGCAAAAACACGTGGCAAAAACTGAGTTACAATAGGAGGTGGAACCACGTGAGCAGGTGTAGAGGCAGGAGTATATATAGGTGGTGGTGACGGACCTGACGGTTGAGGAGGTGGTGGTAGAGCATGAGTAGAGAGAGGAGGATGGACAATAGTAGGAGGTGGAGGCATGTAGATCTCATAGTTAAAGTCATATGGGGTTAGTCTGTCATCTGTAGGAGAAAAATACATCACATACTCAAGGAAAGTAATGTCAACACTGACAAGGCATTTCCGCCTTAGCGGATCAAAGCAACGGTACCCCTTCTGGGTACGAGTAGCCAACAAACATGCATTTGATAGCTCCAGGAGAGAGCTTGTTATGTCCTGAAGAGACATCATGAATAAAAGCAACAAATTCGAACACACAAGGATTAAGGGAGAAAAGATCCTTCTTGGGAAACACAATCGAGAAATGAATCTTCTCTCCCAACACAGACGAGGACATGCGGTTCACCAGATAGCATGCAGTAAGGACAACATTCCCTAGTAAGCGTGTGGAGCATAACTTTGTATGAACAGGTTCTGTCCACATCAAGTACGTGACGGTGTTTTCACTCGACATCAGTATGTCTACCACCTAAATGACCATGGTTCAAATCCCTCATCGTGGGGGTTGCATTAGGTAGTTGACAATCAACGTAAAACATAGACGAATCTTTCAACATGGATTGAGCAAGAATCCATGTGGCCGACCCTACTTATAGTGGAAGAAGGCTTCACCATCTCATTAATAAAATATTTGATCACGGATCCAGCCTCAGACTTATTCTTCAATGAAAAGATCCAGGAAAGTCTAGAAAAATCATCGACCACAACAAGATAAAAATGGTGTCCCTGGTGATCAGGAACACGACTCGAACCCCAAATGTCTAAATGAAGGAACTCAAATAACTGAGAACTGCTCCAACTCTGACAAGATGGAAAAGAGGAACAATGAAGCTTCCCAAGCTGGCATGCCTCACACCGAAAGGAGGATCTTATAGAAATATGAGGGAGAACATGACACAACTTCTATAGAGGAAGGTGGTCAAAACGAAGGCGCCACAAATATGGAGAGCCTGGTCTAGTAAGTATAGTAGAAATGCTAGCATGAGGAGGTTGGACCAGTCTGTAGAGAACTCGCTGCTCACGTCCACATCCCATCACCTTGCTAGTGAGTATGTCTTGAAATACAAGAGACAAAGGATAAAAAATGGCACGACAATGCATATACTTGGTAATCTGACTAATGGAAAGTAAATTCATCTGATATTCAGGAGCATATAAAATATACTGAAGGGGCATGGACGTTGTCAAATGCACCTCCCCCTGTCCTGTAACGGGTAAGTGGTCGCCATCAGCAATGACAACCCATCTGCCAAGTGGAATGGTCATGTAGGACCTCAGCTGCGCTCTATCCCCACACAGGTAGTGGGAAGCATTGGAGTCCATAATCCACTCTGTAATGTCTACACCAATACTATCAGTAAAAGCATATGCGATACCTGGGGAGCTCAATGAGGCTCTGGCTGCGGCTGCGGTATCTATAGTGGTGATGCCAGCATTAGGAGTCATGATATCTTGAAGACAAGAGACAATATCATCCAAACGAGGATCGGCCAGGGAAGCTGTAGCCTATGAAGACGCAATCTATTCTGCTATGCGACCAGAAGCAAGATATCCATGCTTCCGATAGCATGCATCCTCTGCATGTCCAGGCCGACGACAATAAGTGCAAGGTCACGTTGGCATCCACCACCTCTATCACGAGGGATGCATCCTCTGGACTGGATCGTCCCTCCTCGGCCACAAAAAGCGATCATCGTTGAAGAGGGTAGAGAAGTGGTTGTAGAAGGCATGATAATCCAGCTGAGATGGCTATATGCCTGATCTATAGGAGGTATGGCAGCTCTGGTAAAAAGCTGAGTACGCACAATATCATACTCTGTATCAAATCCAACCATGAAGACACCAACCATCGTGGAGTTCTATACGTCTTCTGCTGCTCAATAGATGTCGTAATACGCATGTAGCTATGAAGCTTTTCGAACATGCCATGGAGTGAAGAGTAGTACACGTGCAGAGGACGACCATTCTGCTTGGCATTGTAGATATCGAATTGTAGCTGAAGAATCTTGGCCTCATTCTTCGCTTGAGCATAGGCGGATGCCAAAGTGTTCCACATCACCTTAGTGGTGGGTTGATTCAGAATATCATTGGCTATCTCCGTGATGAGGGTCCCATAAAACCAAACACCCGCATATGCGTCATCTTGCTTCCAAAAAGCATTTGCCCTGGTCTATCCATTGGCTCTGGTTCTGTCAGGATGTGCTCCTTGTTGTTGCACTGCATGAGGGTGAGAAACTGCATGAACCACAAGTCATAGTTGGTCCCATCTATCTTAACGATGGGAGTCGGGCTCTTGAAGGCTCCGGACGAAAAAATATCACCCCTATTCTCTGACATGATGGAAAAACGACTGAACAATGGATCTCAAATGGAGAGTAGACCGATATGATCAAGTCTACACGATCAAACAGAGAATTGGTTATAAGTGTAGACACATACGACCATCCTCATCATTCTTCGCAGCTCTATAGGGCTGGAAAATATGATTTATAAGTATGAAATTATGTTTTCCGGTCAAAATCAGACTGAATCAAATTGCAGATTGAGCTGCAGAGGTGCATTGGAGAATCGGTGACGACCTGGGAGGGCTGGGGGGTGGGGATGGGCAGCCGGGGGAACCCTGCATGATGACTTGGGCGACCAGGTGGCATCCTGGATGGTCGGGGGCAACCTTGGCGATGGCCTGGGGAGGGGGGGATGGGTTGCTGCCGGAGGCCTGGAGAGTCGACAACGGTGGCGCAATGGCAACGTAGGGAGGAGGGGGGTGGGTAGGGTTAGAGTTAGCGTGGGACACGGGAACTCCGGTCTAGAACCATCACTACGATAGCATATAGAGGGAAAGAATGAATTGAATTAATGAAAGGCTCTTGGGTTCTCTTATACAGGAGATGAACCTATTGGACAAATTATATGAAGAAGACAAAATAAATAGATATAAGAAAACAACAAGAAAACAAATATCTCAACATTATCTAATAAGTGACTTATTGGAAGTGGCTTATTATCATGAAACCAAGGCATCTGAAACATTTTGATTATATCATCGAATAGTGCATACCACCCAAAAGATCAAGGTCAAATACCGCCTTAGGGGGGCTGCGTTAGATATTTGACAACCAACATAAAAGACAGTCAGATCTTTCAACATGAATTTGGAGCAAGAATCCATGTAGCCGACCCTACTTAAAGCGGGAGGATTCGCCATTTTTTTAATCATCGTATGGTGGAGCTAAGGCAATTTAGTGAAACGATGTTTCCAACTTGATTTTTGGTGGAAAACATGGGCGAGAATCGGGAGAACAAAAACCACCCATGTTGCTTTGAATCTTCATCCTCACATCTTCTCTACTCCATCTCCACCTTAGCTATTGGGAGCTCGCTGGAGCGCATGGTTATTGCCGTTCTCGCAAGGACAATGTAAAAAAAACAAGCTTCTCGGTTCGAATTTTGAGGTAAGAACTTCCCATTAACTCATCATTTCGAATGAATTCTTGATGTCCTTGGCTTCCTCCAACTCAAAACGTGTTATTCGTGTTTTATAGGTAGCATCATGCTTGGATCCTAGAGAGCACAAGCTTCCATATTTATCCCAGAGCAGAATGCAGATTTGAGCCATCTCTTACAGCTAATTTCGGAAATCCCTTGCATTCTTGTTGGTTTTCGTCGTCATGTTTGGTTAAGAATCTTACAAAGTTGCTGGACAGTATTCACAGCAATCAGAGAAGCAGCAGCAGAATGAAGAAAGAGTATTGAAGGGAGGTAGTTAAAAAAAAGGAACAAAAATAAAGGGAAAGTACTGGAGGAATTATTGATTGAAGCTTCACAGGACTATGTTTCCAGGTTTGACTCTATAGCTATTGGGAGAAGCTTAGTAGTCAATAACAACCAACAGAACGTAGTTAAACAGAAACATCAAGTGGCTGATGTGATCGAATCATCTTGCTCAAAGCAACGGCAATCTGTTACGGTTGCTTGTAAAGCAAGAGCAGCATGTGAAGCCAGTGATGGCTGTAAAGCAACAATAGTCATATATAGTTAAACATATAGAGAAGGATATGTTTCTTAACCGCAACGATCGATAATTAAGGTGCTAAGGGTGCAATTTGAATAAGAACAAGCAGAGACAATCAGAATGATGCTCAATAGCAGCCTCATAGCAATCTTCAAGACGATCTGCAAGAGAACAGTCCGTTGGTTTGGTCATCCAATGTTGTAGGGAGCTCAAAGCACTAGCCTTTCAATGATTGTGGAGCAAGAAGAAACTCTACAAGGAAAATAGGTCAGCATGGAACTCTTATTGGGTCGGTTGTAAGGCTCTTCTTCTGTGGCATCATTTTTATCTGAAATAATATCAACAAAAATGACACACGAGAAATTGGTCCAACATGTAGATAAATGGGTGCAACAGCAGCCTGAAGAGCAACATAGAATTTATTCGAGGTATGCATCTTTGTGTAATCTTACGTGTTGATATTAGTTATCTTTCTTATTGTTTTCATATTATCTCTTTCTTTTATCTTCATCTTGTAATTTGCCCAACATGTTTCTCTCTTATATAAGAGAACCCTAGGGCCTCTCAATAATACAACAAATTCTTTCCTTTCTACATGGTATCAGAGTTACAATCCTATACCGAAGTTCCCGTATCTCACCCAAACCCAAACCCTACCCCCCCTTCTCTTTCCGCACCGCCGCCAGCCTCCGCTCTCCCCTCCCCAGTCGCAGGTCGCCGCCGGCCCCTCCCAAGCCGTTGCTGATCCCTCCCGTGCGCATCCTTGTGCCTCCTCGCATCTCCGTGTCTTTTAGTGCACCTTTGCGATTCATACTGTAGTATGAAATGGTCTGATTTTGATCGGAAAACATGATTTCAGACTTTTAAATCGCGTTTTCCGATCCTAGCGTGCAACGAAGATTGACGATAACGATTGTTTGAGTCAACACGTACAACCAATCCTCCGTATGATCGTGTAGACTTGTCCATATCGGTCTACTCCTCCGTCGAGTTCCATTGTTCAGTCGCTTTACCATCATGTCAGAGAACAAGGGTGATATATTTTCTTTGTCCGGTGCCTTCAAGGGCCTGGCTCCCATCACAAAGATGGATGGGATCAACTATGAGTTGTGATCCATGCAATTTCTCACCTTCATGCAATAAAACAACACAGAGCATATCCTGACAGATCCAAAGCCTACGGATAAGACTAGGGTAAATACTTCTTGGAAGCAAGATGACACGTATGCATGTGTTTGGCTTTGTGGGACCCTCACCACGGAGATAGCCAATGATATTCTGAATCAGCCCACCGTCAAGGCGACGTGGGACATTTTGGTATCCACCTATGCTCAAGTGAAGAATGAAGTCAAAATTCTTCAGCTACAATTTGATATCTACAAGGTCAAGCAGAATGATCATCCTCTGCACGTGTACTACTCTTCGCTCCATGGGATGTTCGAGAAGCTTCATAGCTACATGCATATTACGACATCTATGGAGCAACATAAAGCATATACCACGATGGTTGGAGTCTTCATGGCCGAACTTGATACAAAGTATGATGCTATGTGTACACAACTTCTCACCGGAGCTACCATACCTCCCATGGAGGAGGTCTATAGCCATCTCAGCTGGATTATCATGTCTTCTATGACCACTCATCCGCCCTCTTCAACGATGGCTGCTTCTCGTGGCCGAAGAGGGACAACCCAGTCCAGAGGACGTACTCCTCGTAACAGAGATGGTGGACGTCAGCGTGGCCATTGCACATATTGTCGTCGGCCAAGACATGCAGAGGATACATGCTACCAAAAACATGGATATCCTGCTTCTGGTCGCATGACAGAACATATTGAGCCTTCAGAGACTTTAGCTTCCAAACCGATCCTCGCCTCGATGATATTGTCTCTCGTATTCGAGATATCATGACTCATGTTGCAGGCACCCCCACTACAAATATCGCACATGCAGCCACAGCCTCTTCGAGCTCCTCAGGTATCGTTTACGCTTTTACTGGTAGTAGTGGTGCGAATATGACAGTGGATTATGGACTCTGGTGCTTCCCACCATCTGTGTGGAGACATAGCGCAACTACGATCCTACAGGTTCATACCTCCTTGTAGATGGGTTGCCATTACTAATAGAGACCACTTACCCATTACAAGACAGGGGGAGGAGCATTTGACAAGTCCATGGTCCTTCAGAATGTTTTATATGCTCCTAATTTTCAGCTGAATTTATTTTCCATTAGTTAGATTACTAAGGGTTCAAATCTCACTCTTGTAGGGGTTGCGTTAGGTAGTCGACAACCAATGTAAAAAATAGTCGAATTCTTCAATATGAATTTGAGCAAGAATCCATGTAGCCAACCCTACTTATAGTGGGAGAAGGCTTTGCACATTTTAGTCATATTACTAAGGATCTGCATTGTCATGCCATCTTTGACCTCTCGTCTCTTGTGTTTCAGGACATATTCACAGGTAAGGTGATTGGATGAGACCGTAAACAGCGAGGGCTCTACAAACTGGTCCAAGCTCCTAATGCTAATGTTTATACTTTACCTTGATAATCAGTCTCTCCATATATGTGGCACATTCGATTTGGTTGCCTTTGCTGAAGCTGTAGCCTGTGTCATGTTCTCCCTCAGATTTTCATGAGTTCCTCCTTCTAGTATGAGGCATGCCAGCTTGGGAAGCATCACCGATCCTCCTTTCCACCTCGTCAGCGTCGGAGCAGTTCTCAGTTATTTGAGCTCCTTCATTTATATATTTAGGGTTCGAGTCGTGTCCCTGATCGCTAGGGACACCGTGTTTATCTGGTCACTGTCGATGATTTTTCTAAACTTTTCTGGATCTTTTTATTGAAGAATAAGTCTGGGACTGGATCTGTTATCAAATCTTTTATTAATAAGATAAAGAATATTTTTCCCGCCAATGTCAAATATCTTCATTCTGATAATGCCTTAGAGTTCTGCACCTTACAACTTTCTGACTTTCTTAGATCTCTTGGCATTGTTCATTAGACCTCATGTGCTTATACATCCCAGCAGAAAGGTATAACCGATCGCAAAAACCATCATTTACATGATGTGACTGAAACCTTATTGAAACAAAGTCGTGCTCCTCACGCTTACTGGGGCGATGTAGTCTTTACTGCATGCTATCCACTGAACCGCATGCCCTCATCTATGTTGGAGAGAAGATTCATTTCTCGATTGCATTTCCCAAGAAGGATCTTTTCTCCCTTACACCTCGTGTATTCGATTCTGTTGCATTTGTTCATGATTTCTCTCTAGGTCATGACAAGCTCTCTCCCAAAACTGTCAAGTGCATTTTTGTCGGCTACTCTCGTACCCAGAAGGGTACCACTGCTTTGATTCGCTCAGTCGGAAATACTTTGTTAGCACAGTCGTTACTTTCTTTGAGACTGTCATGTATTTTTCTCCTACAGGTGACAGACTAGCCCCATCAAACTCTGGCACTGAGATCTACATGCCTCCACCTCCTACTGTCATACCACCATCTTCCTCTACTCATGCTCTATCCATACCTTCACATCCACCACCACCACCACCACCACTACCACCTATACCTACTCTTGCCTCTACACCTGCTCCTGTAGCTCCACCTCCTTCTTTGACTCAATTTTTGCTACGTATGTTTACTCGCAGGTCTCGCTCTGTCCCCCCTGCTCACAATCTTGCCCATCATCCATCATGCTTCAGGTATGTAATGAGCACATTGTTTCTACTTATGGTACTACTGAGTTGTTTGTGCAGCAGTATTCCATACAAGATGAGCAGGTATCCTCTCAAGAGGGGAACTTACAGGTTCAAGACTTGGCAGATGATCTTGATGTGTCTATTGCTCTGCGAAAGCAGAGACGTGCATATGCTACTTATCCTTTTACAACCCAGGTTTCCTTGAGCAGACTGTCAGAGGATTTCAGGAGGTTCTTAAGGACAGTCAGTGGCGGTTAGTCATAGAGGAGGAGATGGTCGTGCTACAGTTGTATGGTACTTGGAGTCTTGTTTTAGCTCCAGTTAGAGCATCCGTTGTGGGGTGCAAGTGGGTATTCACTGTGAAACACGATGCAGATGTCAGTGTGGATCGCTATAAGGCGAGACTTGTGGCACATGGGTTCACCTAGACATATGGGGTGGACTATCATGATACTTTTCTCCAATTTCCAGACATTCTACTCTGCATATTCTTCTGTCTGTTGTTGTAACACGAGATTGACCCCTTTACCAGCATGATGCGAAGAATGCCTTCCTCTATGGTGATCTACAGGAGGAGGTCTACATGCAGCAACCACCTGGGTTTGCTGCTGAGGGGGAGTGGCAGAATGTTTGCAGGCCATACAAGGATATCTATGCCTTAAGCAGAGTCCAAGAGCATGATTCCAGAAGCTCTCGGACTTGATAGAGCAACATGGGTTTGTGCGATTGATTGTCAATCACTCCTTGTTTATGCACAGGACCCAGAGAGGTACTATTGTCATTCTTATTTACGTTGATGACATTATTGTTACAGGGTATGACGAGCATGGCATTTAGGTTACCAAGGACTTCCTACGCCAACGGTTTGTGACCAATGACCTTGGTAATTTAAGTTACTTCCTCGGACTGGAGTTTGCCAAGAACCAAAAAGGTCTTGTGATGACTTAGAGGAAATACGATACAGATCTAAAGACTGACATGGTAGATTGCAGACATACCACTACTCCTATTGACCATAGCATGAAGCTCTATGATGATGACACTGACGAGGTTGACAAGAGGAGGTACACGGAGTTTTTTGGCAAGCTCATATATCTGACTATTACCATGGTCGACATATCCTTCATCGTGAGCAAAGTGAGTCAGTTTATGGAGCAGCCCAGACAGGCACATATGGATGCAATCCATATGATTCTGAGGTATCTGAAGGAATCACTAGATACGAGCCTTCTTTTCAGCAGAGGTACATCTCTTTCAGTTACAACATGTGCAAATGCAGACTATGCTAGGTGCCCAAAGGATAGGAAGTCTACTTCATTATGTTCGTAGAGAATTCCCTAGTTTCATGGAAGAGCAAGAAGCAGACTGTGGTTCCCAGATCAAGTGCTGAGTTAGAATACAAGACCACGACGCAGGATAATACATAGATCATATGGGTCAGGTATGTTCTTACTGACCTGACTATAGAGATTCCTCTTCCCATGCACCTCCAATGCGACAACCATGAAAGGCCGTATCGGTGATATATCGCCGATATATCGATATTGAGACGAGACCGACATGGGTACCGATATGGCGATATTTCCTCCTTTTCAGGCATTTCCTTCACAAAAGAGCGTCGATATGGGCGATGTATCGTCGAAATATTGTCGAAATATTGTATCGACACGATATCAGAACTATATCGAAATCGATATGGCCTTCCATGGTGACAACCAAGCTGCTCTTTTCATTGTCAACAACCCAACCTTTCATGAGAGGACCAATCACATAGAGGTGGACTGTCACTACACTCATGACATGATACAGAAGGGTCTTATTGCCACTATGCAAGTCATCTCTTGAGACCAAACAACAGATGTCCTTACTAAGGCCCTAGCCAGAGGGCCTTATTAGAGATGTTCCAAGCTAAGCTTGATTGATATCTACGCTCTACCTTGAGGGAGTTCTTTCTTGTTGTTTTCATGTTATCTATTTCTTTTGTCTTCATCTTGTAATTTTCCCAACATGTTTCTCTCTTATACAAGAGAACCCCAGGGCTTCTCAATAATATAACAAATTCTTTCCTTTCTACATTATGGGTCCACACTGTATGCAAACTCAATCTAACCCAAAATGTCATTTAACCCATCATGATCAACTTATATGCTCATGTCGCATCCACAATAATCCTCTTTATGGAATGATGGGTCATCCTCTTTGTACTTTATAGTGAAGGAGAGAGGGGTGGGGGAGGGGGACCGGCCCCCTCGGGAGTGGGTCATCTGTTGTACTTGTTACAGCATAGCAACTGTAATCTCAAATATTTTTTTTTGCGATTCAATTCCAAAATCCATCCTTACAGATTGAATCTTAGATTAATGCTCTACATACCCTCCAAATTTCGCTCAAATCTAAGGTCATTTGCTATTTCATCTTAATGATCGAAGACATGGGCAATATTTAAGAAACTTAAATTCCATTTAAAAAGGACCTGATCTTCAAACATTAAGATAAAATAGCAAATGACCTCCGATTCGAGCGAAATTTGGATAATGTGTAGAGCATTAATCTAAGATTCAATCTATACGGTTGGATTTTGGAATCGAAATCACAAAAATATTTGGGATTACAGTTGCTATAATTACAGCAGGAGATCTGCTTCCAACCCCCCACCCCCATTTTATACTCATTTATACGTCTAAATATATAGTAACACCTATAATTTAAATACATCGTTCAATAACTAAAAATTGCATGTTACATATAATCGCATCCCATATCTCAATAAAAATTCAATATATATGATCTAATTACAATGACCAGCTATTAACAATTACATATTGCACATTACTTAATACGGATACATCAGTGTCATTACGTCATCAAATCCTAATTAAACGGATACTTTTTTATTTTGACAAATAAGAATATATATATAAGAATATTTAATTTAAATTTTTTGCAGATAGGTACGGACAACTTTTTCATTTTTTAAGATTCATAAGATAATCCATATCCATTTGTTATATAATAATATCTAAATTATGATTATCAATTTCTATACTTGTATCCATATTTTAGGGTATAATTCACAATTTTTATTATGCGCAAGATAATTGTTTCCATAACAGTATCTAGATTTTTAAAGGGACAAGAATATGATAACGCCTATATCGATATATGCATTTGTTTGTTTGCAATCCTATTTGTACTTGTATCTGTCTTAAAACATATACAAATACAAATGTCAAAATATGTATTACATATAATGATAAGGGCTTGGTACATATGTCTATATTTGTTTTATATTTGTTTGCATCCTCATATGTAAACATTGTCTAGTATTGCTTTATTTGAAAATAATAAATTTAATAGTATTACTTAATATGACATTAATAAATGTGTGTTTCAGTGAAATAAAAAGTTTTATACGGATGCTTTTGTCATCACAATGTTTGTAGCAATTATTCACGAGAGTAAGTTTACATGGGTGTATTTATAACAATTCCAATATTAGTATCAATCAACTATAAAATTACTGAATTCCCAACAAATATTAACAACTGAAATGACAAAATAAATTAGACAAACAATGTTTAAATAATTTGCCCCTCCCTCCCAAGTAGAAATTTCTAACTTCGTCCTTGGTCATCTATTTCTATCAAATAATTCATCGTCTCATTTTTATCCAAAAACAAGGTATTCTTACACGCCTTACTTCTTACACAAAGAGCATATTCATGGATTTCAACCCGTCTATAAGCACAATCCATAAATGATACCGCATCGTCTTTGTATAACAGACAACCTGAACTACTTCTATCCAAATCAATTAAGATCTAATATATTATGATATCTACCTATATATCATAAACATATTGAACAGCTAATAAACATGCAACTAGAGAAGCACATAGAAAATCTATTCCTCCAACAGCCCTCCTCCGTACATTCTTTCTATACTTCTTAAACCCAAGTATATTTTCCATTGCCCTCTAGCATTGGCATGTAGTCATCGACTCTCTCTGTGGGTCATACCTCAACAGATAAAGGAAAACCATAATCAAAATCTCCAAACCCGACTTTTTCCTCCACAACTAACACCTCCCAGTAAATCCTTATAAAAAACATATTAAATTATCCACGCTAATAAATATCTTAATCATTGATGTGCGTAGATGCATATAAGAAATTCTCAACAAACAATTTAAGAAAATCATAAATCGAAAAATAGTCATACATTGAAAAATAGACCTGGTAGTTCAAGGGAGTGGAGATTAGTGATCCATACCATGTCTTAGCACATCCACCATTTCAAATCAATCTCTGATGAAATCCAAAAAGAGTGCATCTACAGAATTTCATGCTTTAGCATGTAAGCAAGGGAAAAAAATCTTTACTGTGTAAGTAAGAAGGAATAACAACTTACTAATGCAGAATACATAAAGGCGTGATAGTTCACGGACACTTCCATCCATCAGATTTCCTTTGGGCTGCTTCCTCTGGTTTAATCTCTTCATCCCACAGGCAAATATCAGGCGGTACCAAGATTTATACATCTCTTCACCAAAAATCACAGCAAGAGCAGCTACCATCATTAAAATCATGAAGAGCCAGCCTCTCCCTGTGCTCTCTGATTGCAAGAACTTTCTCCCCTTCTTCCATATAGTGAAGAACTGAGGATAAACCCGGTGGGTATCCTGCTTCTAAAAAGCACCTTGCCACCAATTCATTCTTTTCATGTATTTCCTTCGAATGCCTGTGATTTCTACCATCCGCTACAAACTTGCGGATACTGTGGCCAGACTCAAGCAAACTCCACCCGGCTTCTTTAGTGGTGCCCCTGGTAGATATCAATGTGCAAACTTTTGCGGCATCCTCCCTTATTCGGTCTTTGAATAGATACCGGAAAGAAGCACATAGTGCCCATCATGGGCAGGTTCCAGCTCTATCACCCAACCTTCTACCCAATTCTACCGGTCCACGAATCTTACATGCCCCTAGTAACATTCCCCATAACACAGGATCAGGAGGGATCCTCATCCCCACGACCAAATCAAGAGCTTCAGCAACAAGTCCAGCACGGCGGAGCATATTAACCATGCAACCATAATGTTCCATCTCTGTCTCCATTCCGTTCTCATTAATCAAAAATTTGAAATGCGTACACCCTTCATCGACCAGACCTGCACGCCCACGTGCATTCAATACACACACAAACGTAACGCCATTAAAACGGAGACCTTCCCTACTGAATAGTCTGAATCCCCAGAAAAGCTCGAGAGCCTCCAAGCCAAGGCCAAGGCCCATGAACAGCCGACCCACAAATCATTGAGTTCTATGCAAAGGCATTTTTTTAACAATAGCTTCGCCTTAGCAATGCAGACACATTTGGCATATATGTCGACAAGGAACCGTCAAGGGAAAATTCAACGACTTGATCACGTCATGCACGAACCGACCATGTTCCAGCAGACCAACCTACGCAGCAGCCGAGAGCACCGTGACCAATGTAACCTCATTCCCTCTCACCCCATCTTCCTCCATCCCCGTAAACAACACGAGCCCTTCTCCGGCAAGCCTCCCAGAACAAACACCATGATCATACTACTCCACGATATCCCGTCCCTCTCGGGCATTTCATCGAACATCTTCTCGCATTCTTCAATCCTCCCTATCCTGGCGTACCCCGCCAGCATAACATTCCATGACACAACATCCAGCCTCTGTGGCATTTCGTCGAGCACCTTACGTGCATCGGCCATTGAGAGGCGCAGACACTAAAATCGGGTAAACCCATTACGTACAAACCCCACCCGGCTCGAACTTCGCCACGTGCAATCCTTGGGGAACCAGAGGTGGGTTACTTCCGCACGCCTCGAACACGAGAGAGAAGGTGCGGTCATTGGTGTGCGCACCTACTCGACCTCCAAGGCCCTCGTGAGGCAGCGGATGAGGTTGTTGTAGGCGGAGGCGGAGGCGGAGGCGGAGACGTCAACGAGATCGATGCGCGAGAAGGGGAGGTGCACTGTTGTAAAAGTCAGTTATTTCTTAAGTGTACGAATGTAAAAATTACGTAAGGTATTTTTTAATTATTTTAAATGTAAAAAATCATGTCTAATAAGTACAATCTTGTATATGCTTATTTATACGTGTATGGTTATATATTGACAAGATAAATATACTAGTTGAATTACAATCAAACTACACAATTTAATTTTTACTTTATAGTGAAGAAAAGCATGAAAAATAAAATAACAACAATAACATATCATTCTTCATTACTAGATCGTCAATTATAATGTCGAAGTTATTCTATCTGGTCACTCTACCAAACAACATACCCAGATTGACTAATCGATCTAGTTGGGTGACTATCACAACACCAAGATGTGGCTCATGGCGACACGACGAGGCTGGAGGTTATGTCGAGGAGGGCGAGGTGGATGTAGAGCGGGGAAGGACACGTCAACATATTATACTCATCGTGCTAATGTTTATATGCATTCCTTGTATATACAAGTATACTTCGTTAGAAATTATGCTTGTTTTAACATGGTGATACATTCAAATATCACCTAACATTGTTGACTATAAATGGATTGCATGGATTGGTTATCTTATTTTAATACTATTTTCTTTTTGTGTTGATCATATAAGTTATTCACACAAAAATAGATATGTACATAAATAATTATCATCACTAATTTTATATAACCATTAATTTATTTGACTTAATCATAAACAATAATGGTACTTAAGCAGTACACAATGTGGCAGTGCAATTAGATTGCAATAAAAAGTATCTTTAATGTAATCCTTAAGGACTTCATAACAATAATAACAAGTATCTTTAGGTAGGGTGGATGATAAACATCCACTTCACTTGATATCTTTCTTTTATTTCACTTTTGCAACCAATAGAGGGTGATGTCAAAGTTGTAAATCGATGATATTGTGTTAGTTGATAATAAACAATATAATGGAGCACCTCTGGGATATCCTTTTCAACTATTAGAGGGAAATTTACTCTGATATCATTTGTAACAGATCGAGACCTAAGCTCGAGACGTTACAAATGCATGGTATCAGAGTCAATTTCTCTTTGATAGTGGAAAGGGCTACCCGAGAGGTGGAACCACTCCTACAAAGAGATAGGAGGAAATGGCTGCTCGGAGCGTGCAACCGCCATTGTCACCATGTTGCAACAAGGATGTTGTGAATACAAGAAGAAGAGGTTGTAACACCCATACTCTTAAACATAGTCCCACATCTAAAACTCACAAAGTGTGAGAATGAGTTATAAGTGGTGGGGACTACTACTTGACAACTTGAGCTTAAGCATTTTGGGTGGTTGTCAATGGATACATTTGGGCTCGAACCCAACAAGTTGTTAAGACCAATTTTCCTCAATGACGGACCGATGACCTAAGTACAAGACATTACAACAATAGTTAACCATGCTATGAAGTGTACATTATACAATGATTATATGTATTCTTTAGTGATTATCCATATATGAGTAAGAAGTATTCATTTCCATATCCGGTTTTAAGGATATTGTATCATATTTTTTATATTCTTCTGATTTCAATATCGATATACGTGACATTAAACATGGATATTGTTAGATTTGTAATCGCATCAATGTATGCCCGTTTGCATCGCAAGTTGAAATATATATTATTCAATATACCAAAAGTTATTGAAAAATATAATGCTTTTCTAGAATTTTGACTTTTAAATAATTTTATTAGTCCATTATTTATGAGTGTTTTGAATATGTATTTTTTATTGTTAATTACTAATTGACATAAATAAGTATTAGTTTCTTATTTTTTAAAATGAATGTACGACTCCATAGCCGAAATTCTAATAATTTTAAATATATCTCTAGTTGATCTAATGTACTCATTTAATAATTTAAAGAAGCATCATAATCTAAATTTATAAATGCTAACACCCCTAACCCCATTTGGAATGGGATTTAGAGGATGTGAAAACTTAGTGTTAATCGGATTACAAATTTATTTTACCTTTATTACAATGGAGATATGTATGATACTAAATGTATCTCAATAAATAAAATAAATTTTCTGACACAACATAATGAAGCTCCTATGAAGAATATGTATTTAAAAATGATTCTAATTTTTATGTAACATATAGGTTTAATGTCATAGATTTACATATTAATTCACGTAGTAAACTATATATTACAAAGTTTTAAAAAATAATTTATATATCAAATCCTCATCTATGGATCCAATCTCAATATGGATCCTCAATTTTCTTCTGTAATAAAAGTTCCCCACTCCATTTGGAAAACCGAAAAGAGGTTCCCTTTAGGAAATTTAAGAAATTTGATATAATTACCCTTGAAGTGGAGCCGCTCGAGTGGCCCTCGAAGGCGGCCGAGGATAGCTGATGCACATCCCAATGCTTATCGAGCGACCCCCCCTGCATTACGGTGTTGTAACAACATCAGATTCGCTCTACCCTACCAAACCCTCTACCCTACCAAACCCTTGACGCCACTGATAAATCCCAGATTTATCATCATTAATTACCATTATTAACTCTTTTACTTAAGTTAATCACATGATTCATTGACTAATTAACACTAATTACTAATTATTGTATTGTAGATAAATGACACTAATTAATATATATTAATATAGCCATATTATGGTGTAATATTTATGTATTTATTTCTTATTAAAAATCAAATAAAATTAGAATTAATATTGTATATAAATAAAATAACATAAAAAATTAAAAATACAAAAAATAAGAAAAAGAAAAATCAAAGAAAATTATTTTATATGGTTTCTATTAGTATTTAATTTTTATATATGTACAAATGACCTCTAATCTTTTTAACTTCTCTACGAAAGTTGTAGATCTCAACTTTCTTGTTCATGACTTTTACTTAACCCTTCTCTAACTAATTTGTTTTTGAATTAACTCTGATTTCCCTAATTTCTTCAATTTTGATTGGGCCACGTGGCGCCATCTGCTTTGGCCACGTGTCCTACTCTTGTGTCGCCACCCTCCTTGACATAAGCCACTTGATCTCCTTTTCATCAAGAAGATCATCACCACCCATCTGCACTTTTATAGGAACCATTGGATCATATGATCCAACGGTGCCTAATTTTTCGTCAACCTCCAGCAATTCTTCCCCGTCATCCAAACTGCCACCTTCACAGGTTTCTTTCAACCTCTTCGGCCATCCTCTCATCCAATCGTCGACACCAACCCCTTCCTCTAACTCCCCCTCCTCCACGTTAACCACCACAACTGCCGAAAGCCACCATGGCACTCTTGCGTGGTGGTTGAAACCACCATGAAGCCTACCGACAACCTCCATCTCCCTCCCCTTCAAATACGCCACCACCGCTTTGTGTGGCGGTTGTCAACCCTTGAACGGAGTTTCCCCTAGTCGATTCTCCTCTTCATGATAGGAAGAAGGAGTTGAAGCTGAGCGATAATGGAGATCTACCTTTGGTTCGACCCATGGCCTAGATGGACATGCTACGGTGGCCATTGCTGCAGTTCGAGCTTCGCTCATGGTTGTGAGTGTTAAGAAAAGACCCGAGGTCAATGAAAACCTTAGCCCAAGCCTACACTCCATTCTCCATCTTTGAGATTCAGGTTGAAAGGCCTTCATCGAAAGAACCTTACTGATTTGGACCTTCTTCCCCGATGTGCTTCTTTCATCACGGAATAACAGAAGCTCGTGGACCTTCACCGACCTTGCATCACCCTCGCGAGTCTTCTCTGGACTCTTGCCGACCATCAGGTCTCCTCTTGGAGCTTGGTGAAGGAAGGAGGGGCTCGCCGGAGACCCGCCCCTTTCGCAGCCTTACAAGGAGGAGATAAAGAGCACAACTTACAGTTGCCGTTGGATCGCTCCTAATTGGGCGTGATCTAACGGTCGAGATCATGCCACATCGATGCCACTGAACCTGCAGCTTTGGAGCAGCCTAGCCACAACCGAAGCACCGGCAAACTGACATGTGGCCCACGCCACAAGCAACTCCGTCAGAGCCTAGACCACACACATCTAACACGTGCTCCTGGGCAAATTGCGCTTCTACCCCGTCGGTTATCTTTAATTGCAAAAATACCTCCATGCAGGGGTTATTCAATAAAATTCACTATTGGTTTTTAATATTTGCACTTCAGTCCCTGTAGGGGACATGTTTGTCATGTTTGGTTATATTATTTTCATGTTTTTCTTGCATTTATGCTCTTGGATTAAAACTTGAATAACTTGAGCATATGATCTCCAAATGAAACGATTCAGTGGCATTTTGATCCCTGATTCATTATCTTTTGCATGGCTTAATTTATTAACTGATTTGATGCTCATTATTTGGTTCATTAATTAGAGATATTATTGATGCTATTAATCACATGAAATGAAACTGGATTTCTGATTAAGTGCTCAATTGGACTTAGATCTAAATTACGTATTTGCTTAAGATTGAATAATCATTTTAGGGCATATTCGTGAGTAAATTTGCATGTGATAGTGTTTTTGTCATCCATTATGTCATTATTCCTAACATGCATTAATATTTCATCGTCACACTTTGTCTCATTCATGCACACATTCGTGATGTGCATTTTAACTTTCATTGCTTGCCTTGTTTTGCTTGTTTCGACCTAGATGATTTATCGATCACTTAATCTAGATAATTAAATACCTAAATAATGGTATTATGGCTTGTGTCCTTGTGTTCGACCCTAGACTTTTCAGGTTAAAAATTAAAGGTGAATCCTCTTCATAGAGATTATTCATTTGGTTCTCTATGAAAAGCTAAGTGTTCGTGCTACAATGAATCCTTATTAATACGTGCATTTAGTGGATCATCACCCACCTCCCCTTCGACGACCAGCAGCCACGAGCTCCAACCTTTGTTCCCCTCCTGCGTTGCAAAACTCCATCCCTCGCAGCAGCAGCCACGAACCACCTCTTCGACCTTCCATTGCGGCGGCGAAACGAGGAATTATCTGCCTTTTTTTTCCAGATGTGTCTTCTTCCTAATTAACCAAGCTTTTAATGGGTACGTTGAGATGTATTGTCACACCAATCATCCAGCAATCCAAAGCAGATAATCCACGTATGAACGAGATTTTTAAATTCGTATATGGAGAGGGGGGAAGTCGAAGGCCATTGATTGATGAACCTTTTTTCATTTGATTCAATGGAACAGGGGAAGGGACATTTATATAACGAAACTTTCAAGCATAATAAGGGCCATTGCCCGTGCGGTTCAAACCATATCCACATGGAAAGGGCTTCTAACAACACGGCCGCCACCGGAAACCTACCTCAGATTTCCCTCCACGCCATTCCCTCTAGTCTTTGTGAACTTCACTTGGGAGGGGAGATCGGGATGGAGATGCTAGTTGGAGGCGAGATTCGGGTGGTCGGGTGCACGAAGACGTGGGGTGGGGGAGGGGTGTTTTGAAGGGGCATCGCGGATCGTCTGCTGTACCGAGGGTTGCAGCAGACTCTGCTACACCTTTTGGGGCCGCTCGATCACGATCGAGCGGTTCCCACGAAATCCCACTTTTTGTGGGCCCGGATCGAGGGATTTCGTGGGAACCGCTCGATCGTGATCGCGCGGCCCCAAAGGGTGCAATAGAGTCTGCTGCGACCCTCGATACAACAGACAATCCGTCCCCTCGAAGGGGAGAGGTAGGGTTGGGTGTGGGCGTGAGATTGAAAGGGAAGGAGGCTAATAGGAATTCAATTCCATTCCAGGGTTAATTATATCAAGTTTCTTAATTTGTTGATCGGCAACTTATGGGGATCTAGATCAGGATCGAGTCCATAGATAGAGATCCAATATGTAAACTATTTTTTTAAAAAATGTAAAATCTTATCATAGTCGTGTTGATGACACCCAATGTCAATGCCTTCTAAATGATAATGCATGTTATTTTGAAAAAAAATCCAAAATTTGGCAATTGCTTGATCTTTAATATAAGAATAAAGTACATGAAAGAAAATAATTTTGTAACTTCAATTAGCCCCATCGATAGACAAATCCCGACTTCATACACCACTTAACAGATTCCCAAGAATTGAAAAATTTCGATGTAAAGTATAAAATATTCGTAGATGAGATTATGGATCTAACTTATTTGGTAACATGCAACCAGCATATTCGTTGTGATATAAGCTGATCGTCGAGCTTGATATGTATTACTAAACAAAAAACAGTCATGATTTTTTTCTCTTTTATTTTTAGGAAACTTCAACAACATGATTTTCCCAGAAATTGTTTACAGCTGCATTTGGACTCTCATGAACATCCATGAAGCAGAGAAGCAACTTGCATGATGTATAGAACAATTTAATCCAACTAGTCTCTATATCCAAATAGTAAATCTTGTTATTCTTCTCCACTGACGTGCAGGTAAAGATGGAGCTTCGCCACATTTTGCAGGCAATGAGGTCCGGACCATCCGATCACAAACAGACGGCTCTCGTGAACATTGCAAAATGATACATTCAATGAAACTAATGCATACATATAAAGGAAAACCGACCATGATCTGGAACAAAAGTTATTTAAAGCTCAAGCTCTCGTTATAGATATACGAGCAAATGATGATAACATCAGTACTGTGAGTCTTAAATCGATAGATGCAGACGGCACAGTTATTCCTCACATCACACACAAAGATATAAAAGATCGCAACCCGATTATTTATTTGTGCCCTAGCAATCACAGGCAGCAGCAGCAGCAGCGATCACACCATGCGCTCAGTACGTCTCCCGAATCAATAACAACGCTTCTTGCAGATGCATCGGTGACGGCGGCACCGGCCGTCACGCAAGCCCTCCTCCTTGCACACGCGCTGGCACTCCTTGTCGTCGTGGCAGAGGCCCTTGAACCGGCTGCTCGGCTTTTCGCACATCCTCTCATCCTCGTGATCAGCAGCAGCCTCTCCTGCATCTGCATGGTAACATGACGCACGCATTTCATACATTGGATCGTCTTTCCTATTCTTATATAACATACACAATAGTTTTATGCTCCTCAAGTGTCTTTTAGTTTAGTTATAAGGAATAACGGGCAGAATGATCACCAGTTGAGACGAGGAGAAGGACGATGAAGAAGATGGCAGAGACGAAACGCAGCTGGGCCATTGCCACAGAGTGCAGAGATCAACAAGTGTTGGAGGAGTGGGAACTAAGAGCTGAGATGAGAGGGATCGGTGCTCCGCGGAGTGGTACTTATAGCCTCTCAACTACTGCTTTTATTCAACTTCTATTGCAGCATGATTCCCACTAAAATAGCCAGCAAGACTCGTCGCTCCAGCATTCCATTTCAGTTCCAGCTCTCCCGTTCTAATGAAGATAACGCAACTCCACCTCACTCGAACACTTGAAATTGATACCCCATCGTCGGCAATCCTGACATCTATACCCACTGCTGACAATGCTATCTCATCTCTCGGGCACTCAATACAGCCCAACCCACGTCATATGATCCCCACACCATTTCTATTAACTTGAGATAGATTGGTGCGCATGCTTACTCCTAACCAAGTATGTACCTGTATTATCTGCAAATGCTGTGACATCGCATGTCACCCATAGTTGTTAGAAACTCTCACTCCATCAGTGACTAGGATATAACATATTTATATATTTCACGAAATCAATTGCTAGATGTATTTATTGTTTATTCATAGACTGCCTAGTATAACAGACACAAGGGGGGTGTAGCTCATATGGTAGAGCGCTCGCTTCGCATGTGAGAGGCACGGGGTTCGATTCCCCGCACCTCCACCAGACATTAGGATTTTTTCAGTTTTTTTATCTGTCATTTTTTCATTAGTCTTGCAATTTTCTCAGCACCGCACAGTAGGGCAGTGCTTTAGATGTCATTTTCCGCTCAGATTTGGAATTTTGCGCTGACGTCCTAAAAGTAATTTATATCACTTATTCGTATGAAATTATCGTACTCGCAGTCTGCAATTAGAGATATTTGTGACGCAGTTGTGTAAAACAATGGGTAGTTTCAAACAATTCTTGAAATTCCCCTTCACCAAGGTCCCCAGTAGTAAATCTTGTGCGCAGATGGGTTTGGTTAGCAATTTTCCACCCCTTCACGTAATCTTGTGTTGACTACCAAGGAAGGGTAGAGCTCCCGGACATGGATCCTCTGTTGTGGTGCTGTGCCTGCTGTAAGCGTGGGAGTTGCTCGATCTTGATCAGCAGTTTACACGATTTTACACAGTGTGAGCCCATAAAAAGTACAAAATCGTGTGAACCGCTCGATCAAGATCGAGCAGCGGACACGCCTGCAACAGAGTCTGCTGCACTCTCTCCTGCAACAGACGATCAACTCAACTGGGAGCTTCGAGCAACTCAACTGGGAGCTTCGAGCAACTCAACTGGGAAATCCTTTGCACGTCGATTATTGAAGGTAGCTGCAAATCTCAGCTTCGTCTCAAATCTCCCTTCAAATCTCAGAAGCTTCGTCTCAGTCTCAACTTCAAGCTTAAAGAAGGCATGATCAAAGCACATGGAGATGTTGGAACAAGCTCATATGATGAGTGTCATCCGCAAACATATCTCAGGAGATCGAGTATGAGCTTGTGATCCGATAAGGGATCCCTGCTATTATAGTGGCAATATAGAAATTACATCACATATATTTGTGCCCAAAATATACGAGTACTAAATCTGCATCACAATGATAAAAACAATTGACATATATAGAGCCCCATAATGAGAACTTCAGCTCCTGCTTATACCACTGCAAGTTTTTCACGACAAACATCATTAGTACATCTTAATTGCGGTGATGAGAGAAAGAGATTACATGCTCTACACTAATAAAGAAGCTTAATCACACATTCACACCTGTTAATTAAGATATGGATAGCTTCAAGTTGATCGTTTGGCCATCACAGTACTCAGCAGGTCTTGTCTCGCCCCTGGAAGAGGTGCCATGACCATTATTCCCTTGTCCAGGGAAGGGGGATAGGGACAAGGATAAGCAACAACTGTCATTAATATTCACATCATCATTATCAACCTGCAATTCAGATGCTAATGAGCAGCGTGTTGAAATGCCACATGACCCACAAGCACAAGTTGTCGATCTGGATCGATCCGTTTTCTTGATGGCAGGGATATCTTCCCGTCTTCTAGCAACCTATATATGCAGATAGGATCGATCATACATATTATATATATATATATATATATATATATATATATATATATATAAAATCAGATGATAGATTACATTCACTGCCAAACGGTGGATCATCGAATTCCATGCAAGATGAATGTCATCCAAGCATGGATATTATGGTTAATGATGCAACAAAATTTCCCTAATGCAGTACTGTTTGCTATCTAGCAGGTTAGCTTAGTTTTAAGCATCACATCCATTCACTCTTTTTACATGGTGCATGTAAAAATGAAGGTATTTACTACGATCCTCCCCATTTTCTGTAACACCTCAAATAAAGTTCCACGTCAAAAACTTATGAAAATTTAGAGTGGGTTGTAATAAGCGTGGGAGAACACTACTTGATAACTCGGCATTAAGCTTTTTGGGTGGTTGCCAATAAATTGTGGAGGCAAGTTTTCCTCGATAACAATACAAGCACCTAAGCCCGTGACATAATAAATGGTATTAGAATGGGTTCTCTCGGATAGTGGAAAAGGCTATCTGAGGAGATCTACATTTGAATATGCAACCACCACTATTAACGGGAATGAGTGCATGATGTGTAGTCCAACAACTAAAACCTACAAAGTCTTAGAGTTGGTTATAATAGTAGGTGATCATTACTTGACAATTTGAGCTTAAACACTTTAGGTGGTTTTCAACATGTCCAATTAGGCTTGAACCCGAGAAGTTGTCAATGTTGGTTTTTCTCGATAACGATCAAGAGATCTACTCAAGATGTTATATTTTATAATGTATATTTGTCATTGTCCTAATCTTTATATGTTTCAAGTACATACAAATCCCGGTATCGCGTATTCATAACCTATGTACATATATACAAGTATCTCATTCAATGCAGTTAGAGCTAGCAAAATTTTAGATGAATACAAAAATCGCAATACCCACGTTGAACATGTGCATGCACATCGCAAGCTTCTGTTGTGTAACCCATCCGAAAAATTTTACAAAAAATATTTTTTTTTCAAATAATAAGGGGATGTCATCATATATGGAATAGATATATGGAGGACTAATAAATACCATAATAATTACTACAAATAGATTGATGGAAGACAACCAACAAGATACACCGCCAATCCTTTTTGGATGCCAAATTCAATTCTTTGAAACACAACATCCATAAACCCGTGAATCATAATATTGTTATGCATAATTTTTGGACCATCTTGAGGAGTTCTACCGCTTCAGTTGTCAAGAACCCAAATGTATCAAAACCAAACGAGATGAAAACATGTTGATTAGCAATACAAGCCTTCTCATGCTTAGCAAGCCGAGCATAAGGCACGCAGGCCGTAGAGAAATTGGCGAGCCGGAGCTTTCATTACTAGTTGGAAGGTCTAGTGGTGACTACACGGAAAAGAAAGTGCCAACTTCTTCTATTTCATTACTATGTGCAGTGTATCCCGTAATAAAATTGCCCCTTATCAGACCCACTTAATGGAGAAACTGTAGTCAAATCAACACATACATATTTTCCTCCAACCGATCCAAATATTAAAACATCTGCTGATCTTAGTGTCGATCTCCCCTTTCGTGGACTAGTAAAAAAATCACATGTGCTTCTTTCTTATAAGCAACACCATCATGCCTGAGTACATCATAAAGGACATCCCTGACAAGAGCATGTCTATATTTAAAACTTGAGAGTTCACGATAATGAACTGCACGCTCCCCAAAAGCGTCTAGGCAGGATTTGTGATACATGGGACATGCCTCATCAGTTGGGAATAGTAGAATCATAAGACAATATTTGAGAATAGTGAAATACTCAATAGGTGACATATGCATTCCAAGATCATCAATAGGAATACCAAGGATAAAATCTTGAGCATGATCAAATTGTAAACAAAGAAAATTACCTTTCATTTAACAGTCATATAGAATTCAACTTCCATTTCTTTACCAATTTTGCTAAAAAGGAAACTCGCCAAAACATTCTGGGCTTTAGGGGTGATGGTTTCCTTGTTAGCAAAACATGTAAGATCGAGTGATGGAAATGTGACATGTAAACCCTCCAAAACATTTAGAAAATCAACATCCATACCATGTATCCTATTGTCTCGTAAAATTTGGTCTTGGAGCACCCAAGATTGAGTTGTAAAGGCCACCAAAACATATAAAGCATCCTCAATAGCTGAGTGCAGGCCTAAGCCACTGAGTCTGATGGGTAGGGGCATCACCCACCACTGAAGGTCACTAAAGATAGAGCCTTAACAACCCATAATATCCTCAATAGCTCCACATAGTCCTTTGTCAAACCATGAAGCAGCTTGTTGCATGTATACGGATTGACATGTCCTTAAGCCAAGCATGAGCTTGGATGAACCAATACAAAATTGTAATAAAAGAAGCTCACTTTATGGATCATCCAACTGAGGAAGTAATTGCATTAAATTAACAGCTTTAGTGGTCCTCTTCATAGCTAGGATGATGAATCCACGATTCATCGCCTTTATGCTTTTTATTTTAGCTTTATTTCCTTAGTCAAATGCCTGCAAATACCAATTAATTTCATGAAGTTACCATTCAACATGCATTTGTTAATTATTCATTTTTAACACCTTTTCCCATCCAAATAAAAAAATAAAGAAGAAAAGAAAAAGAAAAGAAAAAATATAAAAAATAAATAAAAGATGTGTTTATTAAATAAATGCAGACTGACCCGAACCTCGAGAGAAGGTCAATACTTGACATGATCGATCAAGAATAAAGTAGAGGGAGATACAATATTTAATACAAAAATCCAAAAATAATTTGTAAATTTATTCTTTGTATATTTGTACAAAACTTACACTATTTTATTTGTATATAAATTGACATCAAAATAAATATTTTTCTAAACAAAAGTTGTAAATAAAAATATTTTCTAAATAATATTTTTTTTAAAATAAAATTTTGTACATATTAAAAGTAACCACATCATAAAAAGATGTAAAGTGACAATTGAAAGATCAATTCCGAATTCATACGAACTCAAATTGAATCAAACTCACTTCCATTGTACTCTAAATTAAATTATCTTTAAAATGACTTTTGAAGAATAGTTCATCCTTTAACCTTTCGGCTTCAAATCTCAATAATGATCACTTGCATTGTCGGCTATATTTGGAATAATGAGCATTTACCCGGGACTAGTTCCAAAGATCATTGTCAACTTCCTGTGAAGTTCTTGTTTCGGCGACGTGTCATGCGGGATGGGGTAGGTCTTGACTCTACGCACCCTCCTTGCAAGGCTTATCCCACTTTCCATTACCAAAAGATCAAATTCACTGTCAACTGTTGTGATGCTCACCTTCTCCTCCTGGGCATAGGCTGGGGTGAACCAGGGGGAGGGGTATTGAAGTCAAATGGCGGAGGATGAGTCCTTAATGACTTAGGTAAGAGAGTGCTTTCCACGACGGACCTTTAGCATCAACTCGATTATGCTCCAGTGCGAAAAGTGAGATGAACGATTTTCAAATCGATTGATAGATGGCCTGATCCTGACTGTTAGTCTCTACTTTAGGGAGAATTTGATTCGCTATCTTTTTTCAAGAACCACCTATGATTTCATAATTTTTGGAGTTACGGTTGAGAAGTCGGTTTTCTAAGGTAGTTTTTGTAATTTAACCATTTATTTATTATATTTATTTTTTATTATTTACTATACATACTATATTTTTAATAATTATAACTATTATTCACAAGTAATTTAAAGTAAATAAAAAATTTTAATTAAAAAATCTTTTATATAAAATCATTTCCTTATTAGTACATGTGTATAATGTACAATATGTATGTATTATATTTATATAACCTTTTCCTTAAATAACAATCTCAAAAAATTAAATAATTAACCTTTATTAATTAAATAAATAAAGTAATGAAAATAATTCATTTAATTAATTGTATAAAAAAAATATACCATATGTGTATAACTCAAAAATTGCCTTAATTAACCACAATCAAGTTGACTCTTTAATTATTGATAATTACTAATTATTATTATTATAGTAATTACGAAATTCTATTTTGAATTAATTAATTTAATTTATTTCCTTAATTCCATCATTAACTTCCTTCCTTATTTTTCTTCCATTCAAATTTTGAATTTCAAATGTATATTCTTTCTATTTAATTGGCTCATTCTCCGTCATTACTCCTTGATTAATCTTTGGTGAGAGGAGCCTATTCTCCGAGAGACATCTTGTCGCAGAAGGGTGCGTAGCCTTCGAGCCGTCCCGTGACAGCGAGTTGACCTTTATCGATGCCATCACGACATTCATCCACTCCCAACTGGTGAGATCTATTTTTTCCTCTTGTTTTTATTAACCTAGGTTAATCATAGTTTTATTTTGCATTTTTAGTTCATTGTCAATTTTTGTATTTCTAGATCTCATTTAATTTTTTTTAATCATACATCATGATTTGATCCGAATCCGATCTGATATTTCATCTCATTTTCTTGATTCCCTTCTCTTCACATTCTACCTCCATGATCTCTCACTTCCAACCACGCACGGTGGTCGGAGACCCGATACCATCCGCCATTTTCCTCGAAGCCACACCTGCTCACGTATCTAGATTTTATTTGTTAATAACAATCGGGACCGAGCCGTCGTACTCGAGTCTCTCTTGATCCTAAAAATAATAAAAAATATAATAATTTTTTCTCTAAAGTCCGTGTGTGAAGGAATAAAAAAATATTATTTATTACTAACATTTGTGACGCATGATAATAAATAAATAAATTACAAAAAAAGATAATTTTTTTCAATGTCTGTTTTCACATTTTAAAAAAATATAAGAAAAGTCTGGAGTAGTAGCCATAGCTGCCGCTCCCCACCGGCCAACCATTCCGTCACTCGCGTGAGGCCCCCAACGTCGTTCGCCACCGTCACTTCTTGAGCGCACCCCTCCGCCCGCTGAAGCTCCTCCATCAAACATCCGTAGCACCAACGTTCATACGCCAGGAGCTCAGAATCACCGTTGTTCAGCCCCTGATCGACCTCCACCGCTAGAAGCACTAGTCGCCGCCATCCATCTCGACGTTGTAGTAGCACCCCCCGCACGAGGCCACCTTTTATTGCAGACAAGCCGCACTTCCACGCTATCCTTTGATGTCGCAATCGCCGACCGCCATGCCACGTTCGCCCGTCACCGTCGTGCTTGGATGAGAAGAGAACAAGAGGGCTGACACCCCATTTG
The DNA here is from genome assembly GCA_037367405.1 of Ottelia alismoides. NCBI lineage: Eukaryota > Viridiplantae > Streptophyta > Magnoliopsida > Alismatales > Hydrocharitaceae > Ottelia > Ottelia alismoides. Next base: position 19,323 of record JAZKJV010004818.1, on the reverse strand, counting down.
TTTTCAAGAAGAAGAAACGAACCTAAAATTTTTAGCCCTAATTTCTTGGGGTAATTACATTCAAGCCCCTCGGAGTTCCTAATTTTGTACAAAAGTCCCTACTATCATTCAAGTTACATGTGTTGCACGCACCCCAAGGGAAATTGTGTTTTCTACCTTGTTTTTTATTTCTTATTATTTTCTGATGCAAAAATAATAAATATTTAAATTTTAGTCCCTATTTATCCAGACTTTGATTTGCATGTTCTTTTCATTGAAATAAATATTTTTCTTGTTCAATAAGTTTTACAAAAATCAAAATATATTCTTATTGTGTTCCTGTTTATAACATAAAATTTTTATTACATTTTATATCCATTTGTTATTATTTTAAAAAATAAAAACGTTGCATTTTCCCTGTATGAAATTTAAAAAATCATAAAAAATCAAATATTGCTTAAAAAATTCTAAAAATTAGAGTAGTTTACTTTTTGTGTCTTTTATTTTCTGTTCAATTTTCATGCATTAATTATTTATAAAATTCCAAAAAATTATAAAATAACAAAATTCTTAAAAAATCATATAAAAATTGTTTAAATATAAAAAAAACGTGATTTCAATTTCTACTTGTAGATAATTTCCTATAATCTTTAGGAAAAATCATCTTTATAAATTCTGCATTTATTTGGTATTCAGAAATTTAAAATTGATCCTGCATACTCACTATTTGCCTTTTCTCTTATTTTTATTTATTTTAAAAATCCTAATAAATATCTGAAAATCTCTAGAAATTACAAACTAATAAAAATTCATAAAAATATAAAAAATATTTTCTTTAGACATTTTGAGCATTCTTTTTATATTTGAAAAATCCAAAAAAGGGTTTGCTTTTCTCTTGTGAATAAACTTGGATGAGAATTATATTTTTGAAAATTTAAAAAATTTCAAAATTAAAATGATTAAAATCTGAAATCAGAAAATAAAAATATAAAAATTTAAAAAATTTAAAAAAATCCAAGAATAGTTTTCTTTGAGTTTCTTTCTTTTTAGTCTTTGGTTTTTCATTAATCAAATAACCATTGCTTAATAATTGTTGCCTCCTTAAGTTCAACCCTATGAGATATACTAGATTAATTAAATAGCAAAATAATTCTCTTGCTCATATTTTTGTAATTAATATTCAGCTTGAGATGAAAAAAATAATTTTGTTTGTTGACACTTTATTAGGTTGCAACGACTTGTTCAGAGTTAATCTAATTAAAACCCAAGAGAAGCGTGTTAACAAAATGGTGTCGTTGCTGGGGAGGTGATGAGCGGTTCGAGTGATGAGGCTAAGTGATGTCAATGGTCGTTGCGACATCAATCACCCGAGCCGAACTCAAAAGAAAAATCTAGACCACCAATGGAAGCAATCAAGCACAAAATTCGAAAGAAGTAGTCTCGCTATTTATTTAACTTGGTATAGCCACCATGGTCGAACATAAGGAGAACGAGATAGTCCTACAATGTAGTCGAAAATCACGAAACACAAAACATACTTTTGGTGGTTTTTAATTTGCAATTTTTTATATTTTCTAATTAGGAAAGTGAATAAAAGGCAAGATAAATCACAATGCAATAATTTTTATTATGACTAAAAATATTCAAAAATGCTAAATAAAGATATTTTTGAGTTTTTAAAATATGCAGATATTTTTGATGATTTTATGAGGTTTTTCTGATTTTTATATAATTTTATAAAAATACAAGAAAGACAAAAGATGAAAAGTGTCCAACGTGGAGGAAAAGGCAACTTTAAAATATTCAAAGTGCCCCTAAATTCCCGATTGTAATTTTATGATAAAATAGATAAACAGAGCTAACTATAGAAAATGAAAACATAATTTTTGATTTTTATATAATTTTTAATGATTTTTATAAATTTTTAGGTCTTTTGCATTTTTTAGGTATTTTGTAAAAGATAATCATAAAAAAGCAATGGAAGTTAAAACAAACCAAAACACAAACTCAGAAATTTTTATAGAATTTTTAGGGAGTTTTTGTATTTTTATGGATTTTCTAAATTGGGCAGATACTATTTTTAGGGGGTTTTATTTTTATAAAATATCAAATAAAATTAAATAAAGTCACGAAACTTATTATAAATACTACACCATTGCAGAAGCTATGTGTTATTTTTGTAGAATTTTCAGAGCTAATTTAATAATTATTTGATTAAAAATAAGGGACACAATAAACTTGAACCTATATGCAAATATCGAAAAGTTAAAAGCCAAAAGATAACACTCATAAATAGTTCAGGGCTAAAATTGCAAAAAAGTCCAAGTCTATTTGTACATCACACGTGATCTCAGTCCACAGGGGTATAACTGCAAATACTATTAATAAATTTTCATTTATGAACAACAGAAAAGTCTAGGATAAGTACTGCAAATAACCAGGGGTCACATGTCAGTCCACGTGATACACAAAAGGAGGACTGAAATGCAAATATTGAAAGTATAAGGTCATGAATGCAAATTATCCAAAATAAAAAGAACTGTTAAAATATTTACAAGACTAACATGTAAATGCAAAAGAAGAAAGGGCCTAAGTGCAGTTTACGCTTTATTATTAGCGATCCGACGATCGAAGGCGTTCGCTTATGATCGGACGATTGAGACCTGAAGACACCGTTTCGACGATGGAAGGCTGCTGGAAGATCCCCAAATGGATCCTATGGTTGAGGATTCCCCGATGATGGACAGACGAGATTAGACTTCGGGGAACCTCTATCTGACGGTGGAGATGATACCTGTAAGAACGACGAAGAACTCGCCTCCGACGAGTTTCGATCGACCAATGCGCGTTGCGTGGACGTCCTCACGAGCTGCTCTTGTGGGAAAAAAAGGTTGACGATGACGGTCCGCAGCTATGGAGATGCTCAGATGAGACCAAGACTGAGGAGAAGGGCTTGGCGATGCGTGAAGACCTGGAGGTGTTGTTCCTCTACGAGTCAACCTCAAGATGAGGTCCTTGGACGATTTTCCTGCACAGAGGTACCACGGGGTCGAGGGCAAAGTGCCTCGACCCGTTAAACCTCGAAAAGGGTGGCTGGTGTGTCGTGGTGTGACGCTCCGACGAAGTGACGACGGAGGAGGGCCACAAGCTCGTTCCTGGGAAGAACGAGGTGGACGGGTGGATGGAGAAGGTGGATAGAAGGCTGCTGAAGGTGGTCAGGTCGTCGGATTGGCAAGGTGATGCTCCGGCCCCAGTGACTGGAGCTCTGAAGTAGAGCTCTGCTCTAAAAAGAAAACTCGGATCAAATGCGAAAAAGGATTAAACCTAAGTTACATGATGGCTGTTGTCGTCTGTGCTAGAGGTCAGGGACCTCCAGGGGTCATGGCCTCGATGGGCCGACATGCCTAGAGGCTTGGATCACCTCACGACGGAGCACAACGGAGGAATCACCGGATTTAGGGCTATGATGAATACCCATTCATCACTCTTTATTCTTATATTTTAGCTACAAAAACCTTTGCAAATGCATGTATATTCCTGTAAATACAAATAATTATCAAAAGCATGCATTGTATAAAGTTTAATAATTAGAATGTTTTTGTGCAAAAATAAAAGAATAAAGAGTAAAAAGAAAAAGAGCGAAATATTTAGAATAAATATTGAGCGGACCTAATCCCAAGGGAGGGCTCAGCATGGGCCTGACCGCATAAAAGCCAAGGTAGAGGGAGATAGGGACTCATGTGTGTAAATACAATAAAAGTATTTTTCTCACAAAAATGGGCTCAAATTGGTTTGTAGATAATTGTATATATTTATAAACATAAAATCAAGATAAAAAATAAAAAATTTAAACAATAACATCCCTCATGTACATAGTCACCTTGTATATAGTCCACTCATCCCTATTTATTTAGCCTTATAAATAAATAAAATTAATTTCCAAAAGTTTTGTAAATATTCCATCTTTTATGTTGTAAATAAATTGAATAGAAACAATTAAAACAAAAACAAAATAAAAAGAACAAAATTTAAAAAACACAAAAATATATTGTAAATATACCATGTATATACATGTACATATATATTTATTTCACCTATGTAAATGATAATTAAAAGAAAATAAAAATATCTTTTTATTCCTTATTTTATAATGAAAATAAATAAAATATAAAATAGGAATAAAATTGTATAAAAATAACAATTAAAAATAAAAAAAAATAAAATCCCATATAGTGTACATATACCCATATATAGTTATATAATGTACATACCTTATTTTTATTTCTAAAAATTAATTAAAAATCACATAAAATAAAAAGATTTCATGTTTTAACTTTTTCCAAATTCGGCCATTTTCTACCTTTTATTTCACTTCCAAATATTATCCACGTGGCCTTCACCTATTGGCCCTGGGGATTGTTGACCGCCCGGTCAACAGCCCCCCCCAGGACCACTTCCCACGGATCCTTAGCGGGTGACCCGTTTCTCGGATTTTTCCCGTCTAAACCCGATCGCCTACCACCTAAACCCCGGGTCCGACTCCTTAATGATGCATCCGAGACCCTCGCCGGAGCCTTCACCTCGGGATCCGCGCGCTTCCACGCCCTACCCACGCCTGTCTTCCCGGACCCTTCCAGCGTATAAAGCCGAGCTCCGCCACCTCATTTTTCGATCTTTGGCCATTCGATTCCACCCCCTGTGAGCTCCAGCGTGCTCGTGAGAGTGACAGCTCGCGTCCCGTGCTGTTGAAGCGAGGAGAGGGAGCGTGACCACTGATCCGGCGAAGCTTCGCCGCCTTGCTCCGCCACCAGCTGGAGCTCGAGCCTCGGAGGGAGACGCTCCTCAAGGCGAAGACCCCAGAGCATCCTTAGCTCGTCCCCAGTCTCACCATCCACCCAGGTAGCCCCGTCGTTCCTTCTTTTTCTTTGATTTTCCATTTCCCCCAAATCGCCGCTCCGCCATGTTACGCTGATTCCGACCACTCCATAGCTCTATTCGATCATCGGAATCCACATTCATCATCGCCTCCTTCCCGCGTACCTTCTCCATATCCCAATCCAACCCAGCTCGCACAGGAGCTGGGATTCGAGCTCCACCATTCCCCCTTCGTCGGAGCTCGCCCATATCGCCCCACCGTTCACCATCACCCCGCCTAACTGGGTCGAGGCATTTTACCCTCGACCCGCGAGTCTTCTGGTCGTCTTTGCAGGTACTTCTCAGCCCATCTGAGGGTTTGGGCCATTCGGGCCAGGAGCCTCACCTCCGCCGACCTCGCCGGAGCTCCCCAGAGCTCGGCAGGGCCATCGGAGGCCATCAGTAGCTGCGGAGGACCACGCTGGAGCTTCTCCGATCTTCAGGCGCAGCAGGGGAGGTCCGGAGCGCACGCACTGGGCCGGCGAACTTCGTCGGTTATCTGTTCTTCCTCGACCTTCAGCCGCCGTCCGATCAGCCCTCCCGCTCCAGTTGTCATCTGGACCGTTCGTTCCAGGAGCCGCCTTCACCGTCAGATCTGAGGAGGACCGATCCCAACCGCCCGATGCGCGAGGGTTTGGCCACTGACGGCCTCAACCGTTAGATCAGGACACGTGGCCACGTCCCCGCCGTTGGATTTCCTCCTGGATCTCAACCTTGGAGCGCCAGCCGATCCCCACCGTCGATCACTCCACGTGGCGTCCATCCTGCGGTCCACATAAATAAAGGGTAAACTACCCTTAGGCCCTTCTGTTTATTTCATTTCGCATTTAGTCCTGTAATTATCTAGTGTAGTTGTTTAGTTTTTGGGATATTTGCATCGAGGACCCTGTGCTTAGTTTATTTGCATTTATGCCCCTGTGTATGGTCTGACACGTACATCGACATGTGAGTTTTTGGCTTATTTGCATATCATACCCCTGTAGTTTTGGATGTTAATGAATGAATGAAAGTTTGTATTTATTTGCATTTATACCCCTGTGCGTGAAACATTTGAACATGTGCGTGATTTTTTGGGTTATTTGCAGATAAGCCCCTGGACTTTTGGTACTTGTTACCAAATAGCCCTCGGGACTTATTTTCATTACATTTGGGTCCCTGAGTGCCCCAGGCACGCGCGTAGCGCGTGTTTTGCTGGGTTAATTGCACCAGACCCCCCAGACTTCCGGGTATTTGCACTTTGGTCCCTGTGCACTGTGCCCCCTTTTCATTTTTGAATAAAATAGCAAAATTACCTCCAAATCCAACGAAAATTGGACACATGGCTCCTGCCATAGTGTAAAATTTTCAAGGATTTTTGGAGACATTTCTGAGTGGATTTGATATTTTAAAAAATCAAAAACCTCCATTTTTCTACTGTCTAACTTTAAAAACCCCAAAAAAATATTAAATAGTGTCTAAAAATTACAAAAAAATTGTCTACTGTCTATTTTGTTGTGTTTGATTTTCTAGCCAATTTTGGCTATTTTCATTATTGAAATCCAGTAAAAATTGAAAACACTTAAAAACTTATAAAAATTCTAATAATTAAACCAAAAATCCAAAAATAATAACATAGGTGCCTAAATTTCCTTGTTTTATCCTCTTTACAGGAAAATTACCTCCCAGCTAATTTGGGACCCTTAGATATTTTATCTAGGCCCTTTTAGCTCGGGTGTACAGTACCTTTCATTTCAGTCACTGTTTCATTATTAGAAAATTAAATAAACATCAGAAAAATCTCAAAATTCACCAAAAACACTAAAAATTATAAAACACATAAAAATATTTTTGTCAGAATTTTTGGTTGATTTTTAATGCATTTAATAAATTGTTGAAGTGTGAAGTTTCTTTGCTTTTATCATTTTCTTAACAAATTAAAAATCCAAAAAATTTAAAAACCCTTAAAAACCACCAAAAAAATATCTTTTCTTCTCTGATTGACTGCTTCGTAGGCCGCAAGGCCAACCTGTGCTCCTTGTGTTCGACCCTGGTCGCTATACCAGGTTAAATAAATAGCAAGACCACTATTTTGTGTTTGATTGATTTTTATCTGTCTTGGTGGTCTATTTTTATTGATTGACCGCATCTGGTGACTTGGGTCGCAACGATCATTGTAGATACCTTTACCTGAGTCGCCTTGGTTTTGTGGGTCATCAGAATGGCGCCGTTGCCGGGGAGCACGACTTAGTAGTTGTTTTTTTCCGCGGTTTTCTTTTACGCAGTTTCTGTACATATTCTTGTATATACATTTGACCTGTTTATATATTCATTTGGTCTGACATTCTTGCTTGTTTTCTTGCGAGGGCCCGAGGATTGAGGCGGCTTCTTCGGAAGCCGACGCAACCGCGAGAGTCGGAGGTGGCTCTCTTCTTTACAGAGCCGCAGGAGAGCGCAGGAAAGCGGGCAGGAGTGCGGGAGCCGCGGAATAGCCGCGGATTAGCATAGTTTAGATTAGGATTTATTTCCCGTATATTTGAATTATTGTAATAATACAGGTACATTCGGATAGACACTTGGACTCTCGGCTCTGTTTTGCCGAGCACCGGTGTGCTCGGGGACCCATTTAGATTTTTCGCGGTTTTTCGAGGCTTTTAGCTTTTTAGCTGCCTTTTACGGTTTTTCACGGTTTTTCTCGAGCCCCTAGATTTAGGATTTTCTGCTTGACTGTGCCGTAATTAGTAGGATCCCCGCACTTAACTGATTGCCTGTTCCTATAGAGCGATAATTGGACCTACTAATAAATCAATAATAAAAATAATTTAGTCGCTTTCCTGAGAGCCTATGCACCGCGAGCCTGCCCCGTCAAGCGCTACTCCTGAACTCGACCTGTCGAGAAGAGGAGGGGTGGGTCTAGACCGGACTCTTTGGATCGAGGGCGAGTGACTAGGCTAGACGGTTCTATCGAGTAGAAATTGCCTGTTTAGGACTCGGTTTTCACCGCTGCACCATTTAGGTAGTTTATTTCCTGTCTTTCAATTCTGCGCGGATCATCTTGCATGTAGATTGCTGGAGTCAGGTACGCATTTCTATCTCTGCATGCATCATTGATTTCTCGCGCATCGGCTTTTTCGTCTTCTCCCCCCTGTTTTGGACTAAATAACCAGGAGAACCGAAAAATTCGTTAGGCCTTTGTTTTTATTGAAAAAAATTAAAAAAAAAGAAAAACCATAAATTGGGACTGGCTAAGACTATTGACCCTAAAAGACACTCACCTTAAAAATTTGTCTTGGTTAGAGCAACCCCCTCATTGTTTGGTTTGCTTGCGCGAGAGAGTGATCCGCACCCTAAGTAGAGCCCTCCGGTGCTATTTCTAGCTGACTACCGACTCTTCCGTACGGGCCAGTCGGTTGGAGTAGCATCGGGTATCCCAACAGGTCACGTAAGCGCTCTGATAGACTGTTTGTTCACCTAATAAAAACTGACAAGATAATTTGACCGAACCTTCACGGTCTTCAGCTCGTGTTGCGTTGGTGAACAAAGGGGTTTGCATTTTGATCATAGTTTCTCCAGATCCCTTCCACACTACTCGACCAGATCACGATGATGGGTAGACGCTCTCTTAGGCAGCCTCTGGCTGCACCGCTTTTGGGCACGTCTACCCAGTCATCTAGGTTGGCCTGCGAGAGCCGAGATCAGTTCTCCGAGCCCGAGTATGATTCTGCCCTGTTCCCCCTCGACCCCCTTTCTTTCGGTTCTGAGAGATATGAGCCAGAGGAGAGACTCACAGATTTGACAGCACCTGAGTTTGGCTCGTTTGATTTTGCAGATGCCATGGCCGGCAGTTCTGAGGATCGCTCCCATCAGCCTGAGCACTTCGTATTGGATCTGGGAGCGATCAACTCCACCCTGATCGCCTCTTTAGAGACCGTCCAACAGCAGTTGAGAGATCAGGGAGCTTTCATGCTCGACATGAGGAGAGAGATGGAGCAGATGCGAGCAGAGCGCGAGGAGCGCAGAGAGGGACCGAGGATTCCAGAGGATGCAGATGCAGCAGCCACAGCAGTAGCCGCAGCAGCTGCCGCAGCAGCCGCCGCAGCCGCGGTCGGAGGACCACTGATACCGATGCGGGAGTTGCACAACCCCGGATCGACGCTGACGCACCAATGGGTAGTACTTCCAGCCATCGTGGGGGATTTCAAATTCCCCCCGAACACCTTGCAGTTACTCCCCCGCTTCCACGGGCTCGCGACTGAGGAGCCCCATCTCCACCTCCAGGAGTTTCTGATGATTTACAGCACTGTCCACGACCGTCAGGTGGACCAGGATACGATCAGGATGATCGCCTTCCCCTTCTCCCTAGCAGACAGAGCAGCCACCTGGCTGAAGCATTTGGAGAAGTTTGTTTACACCTGGGAGCAGCTCCGCACCGAGTACTTGAACAAGTATTATCCACTCGGGCGGACCAATGCAGCGAGGGCCCTGATCAACAACTTCTCCATGCTCCCCAGCGAGCAATTCCATGAGGCATGGGAGAGGTTTCGTGAGCTTACTGACCGATGCCTGCACCATGATATCTCGAAGCCGAACCTTGTGCAGAGCTTCTTCAGCGGGCTGACACCAGAGCTCCAAGGCTTAGTGAATGCTTCTTGTGGCGGGTCCTATTTCGCCAAGGATCACGACCAGGTCTGGGCCATCTACAAGGAGATGGCTGAGAACTATATGGTGATGTCCCAGACCCGGTTGTATACTCAGGGCAGACCCCAGCAGCAGCCAGGACCCGTGCAGTACCAGAGGATAGCACGGGTCGATGCCGGTCCATCCAGTTCATCTACATTAGCAGCAGCACTGGCAGAGTCATCCACTGCGGATATGGGTATTATCAGCGAGAAGTTGGACTGCATGGAGCTGATTGAGAAGAAATAGTGCCAGGGCATCACGCAGATGGAGTAGATAGTAAAGACTCTGAGCGACATGAAGACCCAGCTCATGTGTCTCTAGGAGGCACAGACGGCTTCACAGCCCCGTCTTCAGTCGCGAGGCGATACCGGCGGCAGCAGCAGCTCGTCCTAGGGCTCCAGCTCCTTTCAGCAACCTAGACAGGTTCACCTTGTACAGCGGAGCCGTACCAGCAGCAGCAGCCCTCTTACCAGTCTCCACCATCTCCAGACATGCAGATGGTGGTATACCAGCCGGATCAGCCTCTGGCAGTACTCCCGCCAGCCCAGTTCGATGCAGAGCCGTTGATGGATGTCAACGGGATTTGGTATGACCGTCCCCAGCCTGGGGATCCGACGAGACCATCCCGGATTCAGGTGGGGGAGTCGAGGTACCCAGCCCCAGCAGCAGTCATCCGGTCAGGGAGGGCAGTATAGCCAGCAGAGAGATCACCAGCAGTAGCAACCCCCAGTCCACCAGCCATACCAGCAGTCGTCCTTCGTTCCTCGTCCCTATCAGCAGCAGGGACAGTCTTGGAGACGTGAGCAGCAGGCTCACCAGCCACACCAGCAGCAACATTCTCCCTCCTACCCCTCTCAGCAGCAGCAGCACCAGTTCCAGCAGCCTCAGCCCTAGAGAGGCTACCCGTCGGGCTCCCATGAGAGCCCCGCCTTGGATGACATAGCCCGCCTCCTCACGGACCAGCAGGATACCTTTAGACGAGAGATGGACGAGTTCCGCCAGGAGATGCGGGACCTGATGAGAGGGAAGGCCGCCATCCCTGCACATATAGAGCCGAATCCGAATAGCCTGAAGAGGAAGTCTGAGCTGGTAGTTTTCACTAAGCATGCCACTCCTAGTGATCCATTTGATGATATGTCTTCAGATCTGTTTGATGCTGATTTTGTTACACTGAGGAGCGGTAGAGCACCAGCAGGCGGTGCCTCATCTGAGCGACGACTTGAGGATCCACCCCGGGCGCCAGATGAGGAGGAGGAGAGCGGTACTGAGGCCGCACCCGAGGATGACGGTGGTACTGATGCCACCAAGGATGCTAATTCCACCGGCGATACTGAGGCCGCCGCTTCACCAGTTCGAGGAGGTGGTACTGACGCCACCAGAGTAGCCGAGCCAGCACGCGGTACTGAGGCCGCGAGACGTCTAGCAGAGCCATCCCGTGGTGGTACTGAGGCCACCGGTGTCTTTGTAGAGAGAGCAATTGTTTTTCCTCATGCTGATGTATCTCAGAACACTGTTTTGAATAAAGGAAAAGGTTTAGTTTCTTCTGGTCCCACTGTGGTGATTGATGTATGTGTGGATCCGGTCGTCGAGCCATCTAGGCCTTTTCCTAGTCCTTCATTTGAGAAGGACCCTGTGATCCCCTTCCCTAGAGCCCTTCAGATGGGGAAGGGGAAGAAAAGAGAAAAAGACCCAAAAAAGAGAGAGCAGGAGGAGTTCAGCCAGAGCATGATCGATAGATTTCACATACAGCTGACCCTTCAGGAGGCTTTGCAGCACATCCCCCTTCTTCAGCGATCTTTGAGAGATAGGACCACAGTCAGGAGGAGGAGGAGGAACCATCATTCAGAGATACATGTGCTGACGAAAGCCACGTGCTTCGCGATCCAGAACCGTCTGCCAGCCAAGAGGCCAGATTCAGGAGCCCCGTATGTCAGATGTCAGATTAGTGAACAGAGGTTCGACCGAACTCTATTGGATAGCGGATCGTCTATCAACCTCCTTCCGGCAGCCCTTCTCGACCGCTTCGAGTTGGGCACTCTTCGATAGAGCAGGACAGTCCTTCAGTTTGCTGATCGATCTATCAAGAGGCCGAAGGGGTTGTTGCGAGACGTTATCGTCACTATTCAGGGCCTGCAATTTCCCGTGGACTTCGTAGTGTTGGACATGGAGATCCCTGATTCAGTGGCCGATACCCCCATCATCCTCGGTCGTCCGTTCTTGGCCACAGCCAAGGAGGTGACTGATCATGATAGCGGGAAGGTATACTTTCGCGTCGAGGGCGAGAGTGTACAAATAGAGACGGTCGAGGACTACAGAGCCAGAGAGAGAGCATGCTCAGAGACCAGCACAGATACAGAGCAGCTGATAGACGTCGGGCTAGACATCCACCAGGACTGTGATTTTGTGATCATAGATGATGAGGCAGCATGGGCAGATCCTTCCGCACAGGCCATCCTCTCATTTCCAGACACCACTGATGCAGAGATGACAGTAGAGGAGAGCTTGGAGAGCACAACCCTGGTCCAGGATACCACAGAGGCAGCAGAGCCGGTTCTCGACCGTGACACGATTCTTAGTGATGGTGGTACTGAGGCCACCTTGTGTGATGGTGGTACTGATGCCACCTTGTTTGATGCAGATCCCTCAGATTCAGAGTTTGATTGGGAAGATTGTGATGATCAGATGCCAGACCTGAGTCCACCAGAGCCTACAGATGAGGAGGAGGTAGAGGCAGAGCAGATCAGAGACAACACAGTTGAGCAGCCTTCTCCAGATTCAGTTTGCGAGAGCTCGTATTCTTTCTCCCAGGCAGATTTGGCAGATTTAGCAGCATTCACGCACCTTCTTCCGAGGCCAGATTTGCCAGCATCCAGCTGTCCAGAGCTGAAGCCGCTCCCTACTTCGATGAAGTATCGGTTCCTTGCGGGTGAGCATGAGATGTACCCAGTCATTATCTCTGCCGATCTGACTGGAGAACAAGAATCCCGTTTGATGGGGGTTCTTGAAAAGAACCGCAAGGCAATCGGATAGAGCGTAGCAGATCTCCATGGGATTAGTCCATCAGTATGCTCCCACCATATTTATCTCGAGGAGGGGGCGAAGCCATCGCGTGAGTTCCAGCGGCGGCTGAATCCCAACTTGAGAGAGGTCGTGATGAAGGAAATATCAAAATGGTGGAGTGCAGATTTTATTTATCCCATTTCCGACTCCAAGTGGGTCAGTGATAACTCCGAAATTCGATGCGGTTATGTCGACTCACAAGGCGAGTCAACAGTCGGTGTTTGACCACACTAATCCCGAAATTAATCAACAATTAACCCACACTAAGATCAACAAATTAGAAACAATGTGGAGTTAAAAATTTATTTTTAACTCTGCACAAATGATGTATATGGGCAAGTATGCAGAGAGTTCGAACACAGGGAGCAAACAGAGTAGCTCAAGCAAGAGAATGCACAAGTGTGTGAGTGTGTGATGTGTCTACACTAAGCAATCAAACAAAGAAATGTTTTTGTGGGTTTTTAATTTTTTAATTTTTTTTATTATTTTTTTATTTATTTTTTTTTAATTTTGTATTTTGATTTTTAATTTTCTGATTTTTATATTTTGTATTTTATATTTTTTTGTTTCTTTTTCAATATTGGAAAGTAAAGGCAATATAATAAAAGGCAAGGTAGAATATTTATAAAAATGCACACAAATACTCAAAAATTCTGAAATAAAATGTTTTTGGTATTTTTAGGGTTTTTTACTGTTTTTGAGATTTTTGGGGAATTTTCAAAGTGTTTTTGATATTTTTAAAGACTGAAATAAAGGGAAACAGTGAAAATAAAGCTGGCTGTGAATAAAATGTAATTTAAAAATAGCAACCGGTAGACAAAAATTTTCACACTATTTTTCTAATAAAGAGAATAAAATAAGTGACAAACAGAAGCTGATTTTGTATTTTTTGGGTTTTTCTACTATTTTATATATTTTTTTGAAGTTTTTGAGTGTTTTTAGGTTTTTAGTGTTTTTCTTTTGAGATTTTTAATGATTTTTGGACTGACACTAAAATATGATAAAATAGACACTAGGTAATTTTTTTTTGGAATTTTTGGAGATGTTTTAATATTTTTTTGGTATTTTCTAAGGTAGACAGTACACAAAAAGGCTGTTTTTGATTTTTAATAAATATGAAAATAAAATAAAATCAAAAACTAAATAGGTGGCGTTAAAGTACACCTATCCAGAAGCTTAAGTATATTTTTGTGGAATTTTTGGGCTTAAGATGATATTTTAAATCAATCCAACAAGCATCCAAGTAATTAACAGGCCTGGCAGGGGTATATGTGCAATATTCAAAACATCCAGGGGGCTAACATGCAAATATCCACAAAATTTTGAACTTAATATTTAACTTCTGGAACCAAAATGTAAATACAAGACCCGCCTGGGCACGCCTACAAATTACCCACCAGGGCGCGTGACTTGCACGCGCCTGGGAGGGCTGGAATGCAATAATACAAAAGCCTGGGGGCCACTTTGCAAAATATCCAAAAATATTACACGTGCTATGAAAGTTTTAGGGCTAAAACGAAATAAACAAAAGACCGAGGGGTCCTCTGCAAAATGCCCCCACCTCACGTGTACAGGTCACGTGAGGTGACGTGGCGGAGGACCTAAGTGCAAATAACGAAAGTCCGAGGGTTTTTTTGCAAATATTACAAATATTTAAACTACCAAGGAAAGTTTATAGACTAATAAATAAATACAAAAACGGCGAGGGTGTGGATGCAAAATACCCTCGCTCCTGCGCTCCGATGATGACGCGTGGCGTGCATCCAACGGCTGGGCGACGAGGCGCGATCCAACGGCTGGATGCGATCCACTTATCCACGTGCTTGTCCTGAGCGGCCGATGACGGTTCGGCGATCAGCGGCTGAGATCAGATCTGACGAAGAGATCGACGGTGGGGGCGTGCCAAGATCTGACGGCTGTGGCTTGATCTGGAGGTTCCTCGTTGATCCGACGGTCCCGGAGGTCGAGGGAAGAACACGGAGGAGCTCCGGTCTGGCGAACTTCTCCGAGCTTCTCCGGCCGACCACGGCGACGCCGGAGCTTGCAAGGTGGCCGAGGGTGCTCCTGCAGGTGGTGGCTGTCGTCTGGAAGCTTCAAAATCCACCAGCGGATGCCGGTGCTCTCGCACGGAGGTGGCGGAGCTGCGAGGCCCCAGGTGCTCCGGCGAGAGAGCAAAATCGCTCCAGAAGCTGCGATGGACTTCAATACCTGCACCAAAACGTTAGGGAGGTCGAGGGCAAAATGCCTCGACCTCGGGTGGCTCTCGAGATGGACTGGGAGGTGCTATAGGTCTCGCCGGAGTTGCGCTCCGGCGAGGTGATCGATTAGGTGATGGGGTGATCGATTCGACTCAGAAAGATGGGGGAACTAATCCTAGAACTAACAGGAATGAAATGGGGAGTAAAATGGGATGAATGGCAGCCTCGATGGCCAATGGCCAGAGGGAGAATACCTCACGGGGGCAACCGCCGGAGGTGATGGAACACGCCCAGATTAGTGGCTGATCCGCCGCCTTAAGGTGAAGAACCAGGAGCTGTCACCTCCAGGAGCTCGAGCACGACAAAAAGGGGGAAGATCTGTGTGGAATGCGGTTCAAAATCGAAAGGAAGTCAAGGAGGACCTTAAGTATGGTTGACGATGGGGGTGGAAAGAACGAGGTCGCCAGCTCGATCCAGAGGCTCTCAGCCCAAGAAAATCCTTGGGCGAGCAAGAAGGATGGTAGGTGAAAAGATTTGCAGGAGGAATCGAGCTCAAAGGATGCAAGACCGCGTCTCGAAAAAATGGAGAAGATGGGTCAAAGATAGGGCTGTCAGAGGCTACAGGGTGGTAGGTCACCTAGTTGACCGAGGTCAACTAGGGTTTGCACCTGGTTGGTCCACGTGGACCAACCAGGAAAAACCCTGGATTATTGTTCTATTAATTCAATTTAAAATAGTAAATGGCCGAATTAAATAAAATGTATAAAATAAAAAATGTTCAAAATTTTATGTAGTATTTTATTCTGATTTTTATTTATTTTTATGACTTTTATTTTTACAGGTTGCCTTTTGAACCCTATATAGGTATAATACCTATGTATTTTGATATTCTATTTTATTTTATGTATTTTTTTAATCTTATTATTTTTATTTATGATTTTGTAAAATTATAACATACTTTTATATACATAAGTATATTTTTATTTTATTTTTCTGAGATGTTTTGTATATTTAATAAAATACAAGTGTATTTTATATAGGTATAAGTGTATATGGTATACCTATGTAGTCCTTATACAAGTAATTTTATTTTTTTATTTTTCTTTGCATTTTATTTCAATTTTAATGCACATATATATTATAAGTGATATTTACAAAATTATAAAAATATAAAAAATGAATAAATATTGAATAAAGAATACATTGAATATTTTATTCAGTACAAGTGTACAATGAGGGTCCAAAACTCAACTTTCAAACCGTAGCTCCGCCAAATGCGAAACTACCACCATTGGATAGATTATTTTATTCTATATACAATTAAAGGTGAGTACACTGCATTTGGATTTGTCGTTTGTGAGATATGGGTCTGGGAAGTTGGGATTTTGGATTCTTATTCAGACCATATCTTTTTGTCTGTACATTCTTTTTCTGTGAAATCAACTTTGTCTTTTTCTTTATGAAATTATCTACAACTTTTATGTACAAAGTTTCCTTATTTGATGTACACAAAGTGGAACCAAAAATAGGTCCCAAAATGAATAAAGAATGAATAGATTGTATAGGTATTTACACTGTATTTCTGACCTTATCTCCCCCTACTTTATTCCTTGTCGACCTATTCATCAAGATGCCTAGGTCTCGGGGGTTTTAGGTCATAAAATATTTACAATATTTTATTCTTTTTCTTTTCTTTATTTATTCTATAATTTTGGCCTTAATTACAGTATTTTATACACTATTGTGATGCACATGCATGGATGCTAAGATGGTGATTTTAATGCTATTTACAGGCATTTGCCAGGGTTTTTGGTGCCAAAATGATAGAATAAAGATGATGAAATGTGGATTCATCATCCCCCTATACTTTACCTTTGCTAGTCCCTAGCAAACACTTATGCAATAAGTGCAAAAAGAAAAGAAAGAAAAAGAAAAAGAAGAAAATTGGACGAAGTTTAATTATCAAACTTGTCTTTACAAAATCAAAGTTTGGAGCTTAAGTCGGACCTTTGGAAGTTTAGTGCGGTCGGAACCTTAATGAGAACCAAGTTTGAAATCCAACAGTCCTAGAGAATCCCAAAACTCTGTCCAAGTCTCCTCAATAGCCAGGTCAGAAATACTTCAACTCATACGCAAACTCTTACGACTATGAATCTGACTTGTACAGTGTAAGTGATATGGAGCTCCCTACCTCAGAAGTGACAAAGAAACAACCTCCCTCAACCTGGTAACTCTAATGCCTCGGTCTAGCAACTCTTTCCTCGAGAAGCGGGGTATTCCCTTCTAAGTTCAAGTGCAACTGGCTCAAGAAGAGGGGGAAGAAGTATAGACTTTTGGGAGCTCAACCAGTGTAGCTAAGTCTCCCGCTGCAAGCTTCATGAGATGTGACATGGATACCATAAGCTTTTGCTTTATTGAACTGTATACACTCCGGTGGGGTTATTAAATTTTCAATCCGACCCACCACTTTTTTGGAGTTTTTTTTTTTTTTTTTTCAATTGCATCTGTACAACATATCTACATGGTGCAGCATATATACAAGAAATTTCTTCTTGAGCCAGTAGACTATCCCTCTTTTGAAGCTTTATTGCAACCCACGGCTTCTGTCTTTAGCCTTCATCACCACTAGACCAAGTTGAGGTGCACTTCCTTCACTATAAGAAGAAGAGAGGTTCCGCCTAGAAGTACTACCCTCATATGCTACCCCAAGCCAAAGGAGACTGCCTCCTCACCACCTCATCCATGGAGAGCTATGTGAAAGGTGCAGGTGTCCAAGTTGGGTCATTATCAACAAGAGTCGTGCGTGTGCTCCGAAATACTCTACTTAGGCCGTCAAGAATCCATTGAACTAAGTCCCGTGATCCTCAAAGAATTAAGTCAACTAGACCTGAAGTACCTCCAACTTAGTTCCTATAAGGTTCCTGTTATTAGGTAGATTTTAAGGTCCAATCAAGCTCCAATCTCCGGATTTTACTTAGACTTGTTCAACTATCAAACTCAATCCGAAAGATGCTCATGCCATGCAATGCTATGCAGAAAATATTTTTGTGATGCAATTTTCAAGATTTTGAACTTTTTATGGATTTTTGAAAAGATAATGATGATGCGTGCAGATGCATTTTTTGTATTTTTCAAAAAGATATTTCAAATGTTTTTGGATTTTAGTTTTGCAAATGTTTTTGGGAATTTTTGAAAACAAAAAGTTTTGGCTAAAAACTAGGTGAAAATATGTACACGGGAGTGCTTCTTATATCTACAAGAAGTGGATTTTAAGAATTTACAAGGGTAAGTGGTCAGTTTTATACATACATATATATGTAGTGGATTTTGGTGTGATGTTAGTATTCCTCAAACTTATTTGACACAAACTTTTCACAGAATTTTTGAAAACTATAGTCCAAAATAGTTTTTAGAAACATTTTTACACACATTTGAAAACATTTTGCAAAGGCTTTCAAAACAGTATATATAGGTTTTTCAAATCATTTTTGCAACCATTTTTCAAACCATTTGCAAATCATTTTTCAAACATTTTTATTTCACACAAAGAAAAGAAGTTTTACAAACCACACAGGTTGAAAACACGAAACAAAATATTTTCAAAATAGTTTTCAATAGATGTTCACAAAGATTTTCAAACTATTTTTCAAACATTTTGCAAAAAACATTTTCACCTGATTTATTAATCAGTAAATACAAAAAGCATTTGAGGAATAACCACATCTTTTTATTAAGAATTTTTAATGATTTTTAAAGAATTAGTAGCTATATTATTACGAAAGTACGAGTTATGGCTAAAGTATATACGTAGTATATACGACCCCCCTATACTTAGCTCGAGCTATGTCCTCATAGATCGGAGAGAAAAGAGAAGACATAACTCGTACTAAGTATAGACAAGTCTAAAGAATAAAGAAATAAATGAATGAATCAATAAATGAGAAGTTGACCGTCCCCCCTATACTTAGGATCAAATAATCCTAAGTATAGCAGACTGTACACAACGCAGGGAGGGTCAAGGGTGGGAATGAACAGATCGTACTCAGATGGTCTCCCCCTATACTTAGGGTAAGATATCCCTAAGTATAGACAAAAGAGGAGACAAGGGAGAGGATCGAAAAGAATAGAAAAACTCGGGGTGCCAACCCCCCTATACTTAGGACAAAGTACGTCCTACGTATGGAAAACTGTCTACAAGGGCGGCACCTTTTTGATAGATAAAGAGGATAGAAAAGGAAAAGAAGAAGAGAAGAAAAGAAGAAAATAAATCAACGGACACAGAGTGATATGAACAGATGGATCTGTACAGCGGAAGAGAGAATTTAATCACCATGTATGAGATGTAGATGATGAGAGTCAAAGGACACATCTCATACCAGAAGAATGGGGGCAACGTCAATGGTCGGTGGATCATGATCAAGATATAGTTTCAAGCGTTGACCATTGACGCGGAAGGTAGCGGAAGATGACGGTTCTGATATGTCGATGCTGCCATTGTCATGTACCTTCCTGACCA